>PVJO010008299.1:61986-76220 GCA_004026905.1 Hystrix cristata | reverse complement strand
AAAGAAGGAAGGAGGGAAGGAGGGAAGGAGGGAAGGAGGGAAGGAAGGAAGGAAGGAAGGAAGGAAGGAAGGAAGGAGGGAGGGAAGGAAGGAAGGAAGGGAGGGAGGGAGGGAAGGAAGGAAGGAAGGAAGGAAGGAAGGAAGGAAGGAAGGGAGGAAGGGAGGGAGGGAGGGAGGGAGGGAGGGAGGGAGGGAGGAAAGGGAGGAAGCACCAGACTGAAGAACCCTGGAGAGCCAAATAATTTGATGAAAGCAAACTTTCTTCTCCTGTGGCTACAACGTGAATTAAACGAAAGACTTTGTGGAGGATTTCCTCCATAATCCCTTCAAAATGAGTCAGCCCTGCTATGTACTAAATGGATTATGCACGAATCCCAAAACAAATCCAACTGCAATTAATGTTTTAATAAACTGGTTGCTAGTGTATGCAACACCCACCACACGTCAGGAGGGATTTTATTATATTTATAAACATTAATTAGTTGTTTATTATTGTCAAACTAAATTTAAAATAAACCCACAGCATGGCTGGCCACTTGGGTGAAAATATCTCAGTGGTGACTGTAATTAGAAAATAGATGTGAGCGAGTAACCTTAATTAGTTAGCTAATAGCAGGCTTTCCACTAATTGAAATAAGGGTCCCTTGTCTCCCAGGATGATAAAGTATCTTAGGTGTGAGTGTGAGCAAGAAGCGGGGTCCTTTGCATATTAACAGAAGCCAAAATATTCTTTAACCCTTTCCTTAAGGCATTTTAATACAAACCCACAATGATCATTGTTTTTTTTTTTTTTTATGGTGCTGGGGATCGAACTCAGGTCCTTATGCTTGCTAGGCAAGCACTTTAACCACTGAGCTAAATCCCCAGCCCCCACAATGATCATTGTTAATAAAATGTAAAATAATAAAATTTTTTGAAAAATAAAGAATATGTTTTGTTTTTCAGAATGATGTGGCATTTCCTTCTGCTGAAAGAGAAAATGGCCTCCTGGTCCCCAGATTCGAGTCTGATCTTTGTCCTAAACTCTTCTGGGGCAGGTGACTCCAGTGTTCCTGGCTGTCTTACTGCTTTGGACCCTCAGTCTTGACTTGTTTCATTATCTTTTCTTTCTATCTGCTCACGAGCATTAGTTTTCTCAGCATCCCAGCACCTCCGTCGTGTTGTCGTTCATGCCGTTCCAAGGTCGTCTTATTCCCTCCACATCACTGTCAGGCCTGACCTCTCCGAGGCCTCAGACACAAGTGTCCCATGCCCCGCCGCACCTCCTGCTAATGTTCCCCCAAGGAACTCTACAGAAGACGCTGTTCCGGCTCTGCCCAATGCCCGCACACCCCTTTTAGCGTCTTAGGGCGTCCTCCTTCCTCAGGCTCACCCTGCTCGTGTTTCCATCTGCACACTCCCAGGGGAGACCCTCCACGGCTGGAGCCCTCCAGCACCATGCAGAGCTGGGAGTGGTGGGGTGCTGCTGTGGGAGGAGAGGAGGCACAGGGTTCCTTTCCCAGTCCTGCTTTCCAGTTCCCTTACTCATCATTCCATGCACACAAATCATCTCAATGTCTGTTTCTACTAACCTGGTCCAAGACATGTACCATAATGGGTCAGGTTCCACCCTGAAACATCATTCCTGCTTTTTAATTTCAGCTATCAATTGATATTAGCATTGTCTAAGTGAGAAAATACATCATTCCCCTCCCTGTTTATTTTCTACTCTCAGCCAGATAGAAATGCTCCCCAAACCCTACGGTCCAACTCTGTGTTCTCACCATCAGCCCTTCCTCTCCATCTGCTGCGGGGACATCTAACTGTCCTCCAAAATGTCATACTTTCCCAACGATACCATTGGGTCACTTAGGAAGCAGCAGTCCCATTAAGATTACGTTTCCAAGCTGGCCTTGCATTGGACCAGAGTGGGCTACACAACTGGTTCTCCCTGTGGACAGGGAAGTGATGCATGTCTTGTCAGGCCAAGGTCATCAAGAAGTGGGAGGACCTTTTCCACCCTTTCCTTCTCCTGACTGCCTAGTGTAGAGGACGCTGATGTTCTCAGAATTGTAGATGTACAAGGAGGAAAGCCTCTGGGGCTGCTGAACTGCCATGTGGAGGAAGCCCCCATTTGACAGGTAAGATCAATTATGTCAGCCTGATTGGCTTGGGAGCTGTAGAAGGGATGAGTGGAGCATATTTCTGGGTGTGTCTGGTGGGCCACAGAGTCATGGCCCTGGGGTCTGTGTCTGGTCCCTCACCTCTTCCTCTCCAGCTCTGTTCCCTGCTCTGCTTCTGCATTGTTATGTACTAAGCATCTTTGCTCTACCACGCCCTTCCACCATGATGTTTCTGCCTTGGAGCAACCAACTGTGGACTGAGTCCCCTTAAACTGTGAGCCAAATTAAACCACTCATTTAAGTTGTGGGTGTTGGCTGTTGTGTCTGGCAGTGAGAAACTGACTAATACATCCTGCAACTGACCAGAAATGCATTTCCTTTGGACAGTTACATGAGTAAGAAACAGGCCTTTCTGGTCCTAAATTGAAATTCGGAGATTTGTTATTGCCTTTGATGACTAGGTCACTCTTGTTGCCATTACTCAGTGCAGCTCGAGATCTTCCCTGCCTGGATTATTAGCTCCTGAGGTGGTCTCTACCCTTGCCACTTTGTCACCAGAGAAGAGCCACTTGCTAGGAATGAAAATCTAATGCTGCACCTTGTCTGTTCTTAAAAACTCCGGGCCATTAAGATCAGCATAATGGTAAGTTCCCTCGATCTAAAGAGACCTCCATGATCAACAGTTCCTCCCCCTCCACTTACAGTTTATACCCCAAACTAGCTGGCTGCTCACTGCTCCAGGCATCTACCTGATGTTTCCCCCTTGCCTAGGCCATGCTTCCTTACATCTGCCACCTGGCTGGCTCTTCCTGATCCTTGAAGGGGACAAGACACCACCTGTGAATTCCCCAGGAGCTGTTCTCAGAGCAGCTGAGAACCGTGGTGCAAGAGCTCACCCACTCCTCGGGCGCTCTCCCTCCCCAGCCAAATCAGCCTGAGTGCCTACTGGCAGAAGGGAGCCAAGCCTCAGATTCCAGAACCTGCTCATTTCTACTAACCAAATACCGTTGAACCAAGTTTTCAAACTTATTTCTGAACTCTGAGGTAACCAAGTTCTACCAACATGGTGGGTGTCTCTGGCAGGAAAAAAAAAATCACATTTTGTTATTTTCTTGGCATTGCTTGGGTAGATTGAGTAATAAGTTGACAGGAATAATGCAGACACAATACCTGAGTGGCGATAGAGCTGATGTTTGCTTTGAAGGAAGCAAGAGGCTCACATCTAGGGAGAGATAAGAAATAAACCTCAGTCTGAAATCTTTAGTCTCAGAGGAAATGTTGAGGACTGGGTGGTCCAAACATCCACTGCGTGTTGAGGACACAGAGCCCTGGCTGATTCCCCGAATGCATCAGGCCCCCAGAGGCAGGTCCAGAAGGGCACACTGGTCACCAACACCCAGGCATCTCTCAGCCCGGTGCTCTGCCAACTGCAAGAGTCGAGCTTGGTCCCGGGAAGCGCAGACATCCATTCACTGGTGACGGCTTCCTGCCCCAGAACTCTGGCTACAAACTGGCAGCACAAGCCTGGGCAAGCGTGAGTCTGGAAGAGAGCTAGTCTTTTTCTAGCCCTATGCTGAACTTCTAAAATCATATTCACATCCCTCGCTCTGGTTTTGACAGATTTCCCAAGAAATTTCTCTATCTGCGGGTCTTACAGAAAAAGACATTTAAAAGAAAATATGTCTCATGGAAAGGGTAAATAATAAATGGGACCGTTTCTGCATAGTTTGCTGCTGTGGGTGGGGGAGGGGTGTTGCTTAGTAGATGGAGCTGACAAGGAAATTTCTGTGGGGCCTCTAAATCACTTAATGGTGAAAGGGATTCCCAGATGGCCTTATCAGTGTCTGTGTAAAATTGTTAGATATCTGCACCAACTAATAAATTTGACTTGAGGCTTGGTTTTCTGACATTTGCTCAAATCCTCGGAGAACCGTAGTTACTGTATATCCTTATACAGTATTTGAATTCTGAATTGCAATGCCTGGTTGGCTGCCTCCTGGGATGGGAAATAAAACTCTGTAATAGAATGTCATTTTTTAAAAGTCTGAGCATTATTAGTTGCAGTGATACTGTATGACAAACTCATGTTTCTCTTTTTTGTCTCAAATGTTTTATTCTCCAGCAAAACTCATTGGCATTGCTGTCCCATGTGGGGATTTGTACTTCCCCAGACATGATAAAGATGCAAGAGGGAATCAGGTCACCAGGCATGCTCTTTTTTCTTTTAATAACCCTGTCCAACCTCCTCCTTCTTAATCCCAAGCAGACAAAAGCAATAGAAGCTAAACCTTCCAGAGCCGTGATAGGAAAGGCGGACGTGCAAATCCACCAACATAGATCCTTTTGCTCACTGTGGATATATTTAATTAATCCCATGTGGGCTGGTCTTATTCAAATAAAACTATATTTTATGAACTGCTTCCTTGTGTCCCAGGCTGTGTGGGGAGCCTGATTGGGGCAGCTGTGGCATCTAAGCAGCCAGTTATTACAGGTTGAGCTTTCTCTCCACTAATGGTATCATGTGGGAAAGAATCTATATTCTGTGCAGGGCACAGACATCCCCAGTGGCTAAGGAATTAGGGGAACATTAGGGGGGTTCAAAGCAGCAGCAGCAGGCCGGGGAGGGTGGACCAGCAGGTGGGGAGGGGGAGGCAGTGAGACCCCAGCTGTGACCCCAGGCAGGCAGTGAACTCGGGGCTGGATGTCGTCCACAGGCTGGTGCCCATGTGGGCAGGCACTTGGGTGCCAGGCAGAGCTCTGAGATGCTGTGCACACTGAGATTCTTTCCAGTCTTCTTAGCAGATGGCATTTTCGACCCAAGAAAAAGCCTCATTAGTGAGCCCAGGTCAAGTTGCCAGCCTGGTGGAGGTGTTAAAGACCTCTCAACCAGAGCTCAGGATATGTGTCAAGCATGTGCCTGGCACCAGCTCATTTAATCCCCACCAAAAAGAGATGAGGTAGCTGGTATTATCATCTTCTATTAAGAGGGAAACTGAGGCTGAGGATGATAGAGCAAAATGTGCAGTATCGATGAGCTAGCAGACAGCACCTGCTAGCTCAGCCAAACCAGCTTGGCCCAGAAATTGTCACTGGGCTCTGAACGGCCCACTGTCCAGGGGTCTTGATTTTACTGGACCACGATGCGAACCTATCAGGTGGTCCTTTCAGAAATGGGTCATGTGCTCACCAGAGGACACGGCCTCCTGCTCATAACAGCAGCACTGTTTCACAGGACCCCTCCCTGGAAACCACTCACATGTCCCCACAGTGGGAGGGATGAACTGACCATGATGGCAAGATCAGAGGGCCACAGCTACTCATGGCCACATGGGAGAACCTCGCGGATGTGATGGTGAAAGGTGGCTGAGTGTAAAGAGCGCGTGCTGTGCATTTCTAGCCAAGGCTCCACACTAGGCCAAGGAGCAGCTCCCCTGACAGGACCAAGGGTGGGACGAGGGTCAGGGAAGGTCTGGGGATGGTCCTGCACTGTATTGTGATCTGAACGCTGCTTACAGGGAACATCTACTCCGCACACATTCGTCAGGCTGGATACAGGGCCGTGGGGTCTCTTCCGAATGGATATTCTTACTCAATAAAAACGCCAGTGTTTTTTTGGTTAAGTAACCAAAGAAAATGTCATATAAAAACTTTAGAACCAAATGTCAAAACATGCTTGTAAATGAAAACTCCAGTTCCTCATCAGGATCTGACTGATTTAGGGCCAAGCAGTAAAGGAAACAGAGGGATTAAGGTGGCAGACACAGCTCAGAAGGAAAGGTCCTGGTTCATAACCTGGAACCCCATGCCACACTTGGATGGGCCCCAACCTAGCTGGGTGGCCTTGGTTTGCTAAGGTCACCGGGATGAACGCCAGCTTTGGTCCAAAGAGGCAATGATAACAAGGCAAATGAGCGGTTCAGAAGGTCTAGAAAGGTCAGGTCCGTGGGAGCAGAGCTCTGATGGTCCCACACTGGAACGGAACGTCCAGAAGAGACATCTCACTGCCCTAGACGATGCCACTCCCTTAGGGGAGAGTTTCATCATCCAGGGCACTAAGACAGCCCCACTCTCTGCCAGCTGTGTGAGGCAGCTTTCCGTCAGTGTGACAAGTATCTAAGATGAACAGTTTGAAAGAGGAAAGAGTCATCTTGGCTTATGGTGTCAGCCCATGTTTGGTTGGCCCTGTTGCTTTAGAGGCCAAGTCTTTACCACACGAGACTTTGGGAGACACTCAAGATCCAAGCCGCTTGACCACCTTTCTCCCTTCTGTTTTGTTTACATTGTTAGCAGTTTCATTCCAGGGAACTTATTCGTGTTCTTTGCTACCATTTTTCTAAAACCCCAGCTCTCCACTCTCCCCTAACCCCAAGAATTTCATACCTACAAATTGAAGACGTCTTATTTTTTACGGGACACATACTGGTTTTTCATGATGCAAAGAATAATATCACGGGTATTTTCTCTAAAGGAATTTTCATTTCACAGAGCCTCTGCCTTGTGAGCATCAGGTGCTCATAGCAAGGGCCTGAGAAAGTCCCAGATCGAGCAGGGTTTGCCAGTGGGCCTGCTTCAATTTCTCTGGGGGTCACGTATCTTGGCAAAATTCAGCTTGATGTTAGGGGAGAGGTCTCAGCAGGTGGTTTTCGAAATGTGATGAGGAAAGAAAGGGCAGAACTGTTTGTCTTGAGACAAGGAAACTGATTTGAGTTTTCAGGATTTGTCTATTTTTACCATCAAAATCCTCTTTAAAAGAGTGAGAAAAATAAACTCCTTTGCTTTCATGGTAGATGACATATTTCTGCAAATCTCTGGAATAATCTCAGCTGAACTCTTAAGAAAGCCCATATGAGACCCCTTTCTGGTTCATCTTTCTAAATGTTCTTGGGTTATAAGGCTGGAGTTTTCCCTGCTGTTTCTGTTTTGGAAGCAACCTTTTAAATAGAAACAAAAGTTTATAATGTCTGCTGGGAGGGGGATTCATCAGATTCTTCTGAGAGATTTGGTGCTGAACAGGAGTATAAGGTCTAATGGTTGAATTTTGAAGATGGGCATATTTCTTAAGGTGCCTCTGTAATTATCTTGTGAAAAATTTGAAGTTAGAAGATATTTACTCGTATTCTTTATTTTGTCATTTTCCGGCATGTTTGAGGTTCCATAAGAGATGTTTCCAGGAGATGCTGTGTGTACCCAAAGGTAAAGAAATTCCAATTGCTTGTTTTGTGAACCTTTCAATTTAACACAGAGAGAAAAGAGCACAAGTTACAGATTTCTGGTCCAGTGAACTTTCACAAAGTGAACACACTACATGTTCAGCACCCAGACCTCCCAACCTTCTTCTCCACACCCAAACAGTACCATCCCAAGAAAAATTATTATCCTGACCTCTGGCACCTTGGAGAGAGTTGTGCCTGCTTTGGACTTTATATATGTGAATCGCTCTTGTTTTCATAGTCTTTTGCTCAGTCTTAGGCTTGTAAAACTCATCCTGCTGCTACATGTAGCTGTAGTTTATCCATTCTCACAGCTGCGTCATCTTCCATTCTACAAAATCGTCCTCATTTGTTTACTTGCTCTTCTGCTGTGGGGCACTGTTGAGTTGCTTGGAGAATTGTGAACAAAGCTACTCTAAACAGTTTTGTGCATGTCTTTGGGCAGACAAACATATTCATTCCCCTGGGGTATGTACCTAGCAGTGGAATTTGGGGTTATAGGATGTGTGTGTGCCTGTTTTAGTAGATATTGCCAAACAGCTTTCCAACAGGCTGCGACAAGTCACACTCCCACCGGAACCCACTTACTGTTTCACAAACACCACAATATTCCATGGCCCATGTTTCACACAATGGTGTTGCTTTTCTTCCTGCCCACACAGGCACAGTCCTGTGGAGCATCACCCACTGGCCTCAGATCCAGGCTCAGCCCTTTTGAGCTCTGAATAGCAAGTAAAGGTCAAGGTAGACAATTTCACTCTTTGCCTATTAAGGAGGAATTCAAGAAGGATAGAAACTGGTTAGGAATTAAGTGTGGTTCCCTTTCCTCCACCCTTACCAACCATAGGGAAATCTGCATACTGAGTAGAGAGAGTACAGGTGCACAATTTTAGAAAATATAGCATATTCTTTTCTTCTTAAGCATCAGCTCATGGGTTTACATGAATCAGAAGTTTATATTGTTTTTTCCATAGGGCTGGCTGATTGCAGCACCATTCAGCTTTCCTACATTACCTGATGAAGGCAGGTGGACTCCGAACTCCAGCACTAAACACTGATTCCTCTGCGTTGTCCCCTCAAGGAAACCAAACTATCTCTTCTGGTTTGTGGATGCTCCGTTCTATCCTTTCCACTCTTATTGTTACTGAATGTTTTATTCTTCAATACTTGATTAAGATGAAGGTAGTGAGTGGATGGAGAAGAGGTGGAGGAAATTGTCTCACGTTATCACTGGATCGAGAGTGAATAAGACCCAAAGTGTATTAGTCTGCTTTCCTGTTACTGGACACAATACCAGACACCCACAATTTAAAGGAAGTCAGGTTTAGTCTGGTTCATGGTTTCAAAGGACTCAGTCCATGGTCAGCTGGCTCCAAGGTAGAAACATCATGGTGGAAGGGCGTGATGGAGCAAAGCTGCATAGTTCGTGGTAGCCAGGAAGCAGAGCAGGGGAACAGCATCAGAGAAAGAGCAAGGGACCAGACAGAGTACTGAGGGTCACTCCTCCATGAGTCACCCAGACACACCTTGACCTTTCTAATCTCCTAGGTGGCTCCCAGGCCAATCGGGTTGACATAATCAAGCCTAACCATCACATGGAGAAATGGAAGGATGCTGCAGTACATGACTGGATTTGCAGTCTCAGAGCACCCCACACTCCACCAGCAGGCCTGCTCGACTAGTCAGAAGGGGAGTCTCTTCCTACTGTGCTGGCCCTGCTTCCCCTCAGCTGAAGACTACAGTGAGCTGCGATTTGGAGGCTGACTGCTCACACTCAGCACCTTCTCCATTTTAGCAAAGCTCTCACTGAGGCAGAGCCGCAGGCATCAGGGATAGACAACCATCTAGTAGTTTCCTAGGGACACTGTAGCAAACTACCACAGACTGGGTGGCCTAAAAAATCTCCAAGCCAGAAAGTTATTCACTCATATTTCCAGAGTTCAGAAGTCTAAAATCAAACTGTCAGCTGGCCATGCTTACTCTAAGACTCTGAGCAGAATCCTTCATTGCCTCTTCTAGAATGGGGAAGGCCAGCCATTCCTGGTGCTCCTCAGGGTAGAGATGTGTCATTCCAATCTCTGCCACATCACCACACGGCCACTTTCTTCTGGGAGTCTTCTTTCCTCTTCCTATAAGAACGCCAGTCGTACTGGACTAGGGTCCACTTTAATGACTAACTTATTATACCTATGAAAACCCAGGTGCTGGGAGTTAAGATTTCAACATATATTTTGAGGGAACCTAATACAACCCATAATGCCATCTGTCTTAAGTCAATTTCCTTAGAAGCAGAGCCCGAGACAAGGACTGTGTTCAGATGATTTGTTGATGGTGTGCCTTCCCAGAGAGCCAAGGAAGACAACTGCCTGGGACACCTGGAAGCTAGTTTTCTTTGAGGAACATAACCACTGACTCAAGGCTGGCCAGCCTTCAGGACTTGTCTTGGGGAGTGTGATTATGGTGGACACTGACATGGGGTATCAAGTGAGGTGGCATCAGAAGGGTAACCTGGGACGTTTAATCTTCTTTGTGGGCCAGACCCAACTCCCAATTCCATTTTTTTTTTCTTTAAATGAGACAAATTTACATGCAGTGAAATGCATGATTGCAAGTGAATAATTTGAGGAGTATTGACAAATACATATACATACATATATATATATTTTTTTTCTTTCTTTCTTTGCTGTGTAACCAGCAGCTTCCCTTACCCTGGAAAATTCCCTCGTGCCTCTTCCAGCAGAGACAGCTACCGATGTGATTCCTGTTGTCTTTGATCAGTTGTCTCTCTTCCTGAACTTGTAGTCTTTAGCACCTAACTCCTCTGGCTTGACGTAGGTTGAGATCTACCCATTTGTTGCATCTGTCCGTAGACGTTTGTTGCTTTCGTTGATGAATATTATCTTGTATGGACGAAGTACAGTTTGACTATCTACTCTCTTGTTGGCAGACATTCGAATTCTTTCTACTGTGTGGCCATTATGAATATAGTTTCTAGGAACATGTATACACAAGTGTTTGCGGGGTTATATTTTTTCATTTATTTTGGGTAAATATCTTAAAGTAGAGACTGATCATATTTGTTTAACTTAAAAAAAACTGCCAAATGGTTTTCCCAAGTGGCTGTAAGATTCTGCATTCCCTCAAGAGTTCCTGGAAGGTTTAATTAGTTCATTTCCTCGTCCATGTGTGGTGTCATCAGTTTTTAATTTCAGCTGTTTTCATCAGTGTGACCAGACTGCTTTCCAAGGAGAATGTGCTGGTCCGGATTACCATTCAGAGTGAGTATTATCGCCTCCCAACTGCTCTTGAGCTTGGCCACGTGATGTGCTTTGGCCAAAGGAAGGTTAATGGGCACAATACACACAAGAGCCCAGAATGGCACAGTGCACTGAATCTTGTCTTACGTTTCTGCCAGTGACACAAGAAGAACATATGTGGCCAATCCACCGATCCATAAGGAGGGGAGAAGTGCGGAAGAGCTAAACACAGATGGCCACCAGCACCCCACCCAGCTGTGTCCAGCCACCTTGGGCATTTCAAGAATAAACAACCCTTGTCTCAGGGTGCTGGGTTGTGAGATGGTTTGTTATGCAGACTTCTTGTGGCGGTGACTGATTGCCACCACAGAGGCAGTTGTCCTTGCCAAGCTCATCAAACTGCCTAGAAGGACAACTGCCCATCCCAGCTAGACTGACTGCGGAAGTCTGCGCTTGGCCAGCATAGTGAATAGCTGCATTCTGATGACTCCAGGCAACCTCGAACTGTTGCCACTCAATATTTATCAAAGGCTTGAGTAAAAGAAACAATATCTACAGAGAACTGCCTGAAAGTTGTAGCATCCAGCCTTCGCCTGAGTTTTCTAAAACGTCTCTCCACATTAATCCCCAGTGGCAGACAGCTGTGTCCCAGGACCGAATTGTTTTCACTTCATCAGGACAACCTCCACCAGGCCATGTGGCAGGACCATGTCAGTGCACCCTGGAGGAAATGAGATGGAAATCCTTCAGGACCTTTGCCGTGGCATCTGCTGTGAGGACATAGCTGGGGGTGCTCTGTGAAATGGCAGAGGAAGGGTACATGGGAGAGAGAACTGTTCCTAATTTCAGTGTTGAGGACAATTGTGAACCTCCTAAAGAACTCGGAATTCTTCATACATCATAAATCATGTGACTGAATTTCTTTCTCTTTACTACCACAACCATAACCACCATGCAATTCAGATCAAATTTGTGACCCACCACGTTTGACCTCCAATGAACCATCTTTGCTCGTGGCTATTTCCTAAATTTCTCACCCAAGTAATTTCATCTGTTAGGCAGTCCTATTTTTGAGTGTGACCTTTGGTGGGGACTTGGCTGCAGAAGATGGTGGTAGCCACCCTGATTCTCCCAACCACCCACCTGCCTGGTTTCACTCATCATGTGGTCCTCCCGCCTGGTCACTGTCACCAGGCCAGTGTCCAGAGACCATCACTATGTCCTCTGTAATTCAACAAATATGCAGTATCAAGCACTAACCATATCTCAACTTTGTCCAAGAGCTAATATTTTTCTACTGAGAAAAATATTTAAATGTGATCAGTTCTTACCCTCGAGGTACTTACAGTCTATCGAGGAGGG
Source organism: Hystrix cristata (assembly GCA_004026905.1). NCBI lineage: Eukaryota > Metazoa > Chordata > Mammalia > Rodentia > Hystricidae > Hystrix > Hystrix cristata. The sequence continues at coordinate 64,289 of PVJO010008299.1, read as the reverse complement.
CAGAAAATGATTGGTTACCTACATCTCTGTCCTCATCTGTAAGCTAAGACTGAATGACTGGAGCGCTTCTCTTATGGGGCTGTTGGAGGAGCCAGGCATCAGAGTAGAAGGACATAAACAGAGCGTTAGGCCTTCAGCAAGCACCCAGTGATTTTTATTGTGATTGACACTGTCATGCTCTTGTTTCCTAGTTATTCCTTTCTGGACCTTCTCACCACACCAACCACTCTGATGGCTTTCGCTAGAGCAGTCTTTAAAATACAGCTTTTCTGGTTGGAAAGGTTAGGAGGGAGGCAGGGACAGAGAAAGGTCACTCAAGGAGCACTAAGGTAGGAAAAATGATTTCCAGTATTCCCTTATGCAGTAGGGTGACTACTGTAAACAATAATATAGTGTACATTTCATAAAAGTTAAAGAGAGGATTTTGAATGTTCTCACTACAATAAAATGACAATAATTTAAGGTGACAGGCATACTTAGGTGTATGCTGATTTAATCATTGTACAATGTACACATGTATCAAAACATTATACTGTACTTCATAAACAGGCATAATTATTAAGTGCCTGTCAAACTAAAATTTTTTAAAACATAACTTTTGTTATTACAAATACACATATATGTACATGAGTGTATTTTGGAAAATTTATGATACACAAACAGAGAGAGAGTGAAATAAGTTATTCCCACTGCTTTCACTCAAAGGTAAGTATCTGTTTAGGCGTTCGGGTTCTTGGTGCAGGGCTGTCCAGAGTGGAAGTCCACTTCCCCATCAACCTACAGTAAGCTACTCAGTCACTCACGGCACTGGGCGGCATCAGACAAGGTGTTGGGTGGGCCTTAGCCCGCAGCGATCAGTGCTCACTCCACGTGAGCCCACGACATAGGGCTGCTGAAGAAGTGGTTGATCCTGGCTGCATGAGTCTCAACTGTTCACCCACAGAAACGGGATAAAAGAGCTGGAAGCTGTTTGAGAAAGATAGAGAAGTTTTGGAAGACCTGCTACTGCTTCCTGTCCCACACTCCAGGCGTGGAGAAAAGGTTGGGGCTCCCGTTCAACTCCAGTCAAGGGAGCCATCCTCAGAGCACAGACAGGGGCCTGATGCGTCTTCTGTATCATGGAGACGCAGTGGGAGGACCTGAGCCTGAGACACTAAAGGGCCTGACACAAGCTGCCTGTCCCAATGGCACAGGGACAAGTGCAGAAGGACCTGTCACCTCCAGAGTCTTGAGGTCAAACCATGAGTGAGTGATTCTCATAGTCACACATGAAAGACACCAGGAAAACTGCCCAGGCGCCATGCAGAGTAGCAGAAAGTTCACAGCTGAAAGAAGGTGGAGGTGCCACAGGGTGACTTTCGGCAGAGGGAGGAGTCACAAACGATCATCAGGAGACAGATGCTTTTATCAGCACAGAAGAACCACAGGCGGAAGATCCCCAAGAAGGTGGAAAAGCTGCAAAGAACGACCCTAAGAAAAACGGTCAGCCCCAAACACGTCCCAGTACGAGTCCCACGGCCAGCTCCACGGATCCAGCGATAGAGTAACCCCTCTCCCACCTCTTCCCCACACTGATCCAGCGCTTCCCACCCACTCCCAGAAAACTCACGGGGAAAAGAATATGTGACCATGAACAATGTGTAAAGTATTGATTACTTCTCTGGAGCAGAAATATTAATTATGGACCGCATGACGCTTTATTGCACGAAAGTGGCCAGTGACCTGCTGATTGTCATCTTTGGACAAGAGAACAAGTCCGCAGGAATAATTTTAAAAGGGCAGGCACAGGCCAAGCCACTTTGGAATCACACTGTGCAAACTGTGCTCGTCACTGTCGGGTACAGGAGGGTGGTAATGGCACCGACTTCAAGGGCGGGAGAATAAATGACTCTCAGATTACTTCTCTGAGTCGTAGCTCAACTACATCTAAGAAGCTTTTTGTTAAAAGTTCACAAGCTGTTAAATTTTTATACATTTTAGTAAAGCTAGACTGTACCTTAGTACTGTTTCTAATCATTCAGTCATAACCCATATCCTTGAATATTTTCTAAAAACAAACAGGAACAAATACAGATGGTCCCTGGCTTACAATGCATCCACTTATTATTATGATGCATGTACTTATGATTTTTCAGCTTGTCATGAGTGCGAAAACTATTTGCATTCAGGAGAAACCACCTTTCGAATTGGGAATTGGGATCCTTTCCCAGGCAATATGCAACGTGGAATAGAATCCTCCTCTTTCTCCCTTCCTCTCTCTCTCTCTCTCTCTCTCTCTCTCTCTCTCTCTCTCTCCCTCCCTC
>PVJO010008299.1:0-61886 GCA_004026905.1 Hystrix cristata | reverse complement strand
AAATGCATTTTAAACTTCAGGTATTTTCAAGCTGCAATGGGTTTTGGTGTGTTTGGGAAGATATAACTCCATCCTAAGTTAAGGAGCATTTTTATTCCAATCAGAGTGGTACAAGATATCGAACCCTTCAGCTGTTTCTGGACAATTTGAAAGTCATTGTGTTAAAACACAGCTCCGCTTACCAACACCCCTCCTTTCTGATCTTCAGTCTCTCTATTTCACATCATGCTTCAATCAAGTTAGGATTTCTACCTCATCCCAAACAGGAGCAGTAATTCTAACATTTCCTCAGTCCCCCACACCTCAAAGAGCTTAGGCAATTCTGCCGTCCTTCTAGCCAAGTTCACACGCTACGGCTTACGGGAAGCCCTGATTTCCTTCCTCTGATTTCCTTCCTCTCCTTGCTTGGCCTCCAAACGGAAACAGCTGCTTTGCCACCGGCCTCCATAGAAAGTGAGCCCCGCTGTGGAACTGTGTGTTCTCACTCCTGTGCTGGTCCTTGAATGTGAGTCTTATCTCCGTCTAAACAACAACCAGCTTGCAGGCAGAGAATGCCTTTCTTTCACTGTGAGGCGTATTTACTCACCAACGTCTCAACAGGTATTCGAAATGCCAGGTGTTTTTGCAGGGTGATGAAGCTCCTGAGAAACAAGACACAAACTCATCCACAAAGGATGGCCCTATCTAGTGTGGAAAAGAGTTACTTTGTAGTTGTATTATTTTCCGTACATGCTCTCCTCATCGGGAGATTACTTCCACACCAACATTAGACCTGGCCCATTGACTGGCTGGATGTACCAGTTAGGTTTTGCAGCATAGCAAAAAGCTCTGAATCTTAGTGGTTTGAAACACAGTCATGTACTACTAACTCGTGATTCTGTGAGTTGATGATCTGAGCTGAGCCTAGTAGTGTGGTTCTTCTGTGCTTCTGCCTGGGCTCATTCATGTGACCGTAGTCATCTGGGGTCTCACTGGGCTGGATGACCTTGGTTAGCCTCACTCACATGACAGGAGGGTGACAGGCTATTGGCCAAGGCACTTGTTCAGCAAGCTCACTGGGGCTCTTCTACAGAGTGGTTCTCAAAGGGTCCCACTCAAAGAGCAATAAAAGAAGACAAGCAATTTTCAAACCTTGGCTCATGTCACTAGCATGATATAAAGAATTTGTCAGACATCAGTAGAAGCAGAAAGCTTATGATATTACTAAAGTTAGAAGAGGCAGAAACTATGAGATTGAGAAAAAATATAGAGAGACAAATGAGTAGAATCAATTAGTGAGAGAAAAACAGGAGAGATAAAGAAAGGAGTAGGAACTCCAAGTGAGTTCAAGAATTTCTGGAAGCTTTCAATGCCAGTCCAAGTTTACTTGTGTATTTATAAGAAATTACAATGAATTCCCTTATCTCTAACTCACTGGAATGAGCCTCTTTTCCTTATGACCAGTAAGACTTGCTATCACAAAAAATAGTGCCAGGAGTGAGGCTGCAAGGTACCAGTCATCCAGAGGACATGGAGGATGTTTTTAATAGGAAACAGAGAAGCAAAGGAGTCTTCATAGCCTGGAGTAGAAGGTTATGATTCTACTAAAACAGCAATGTAATGGTTTATAAAGCGACTGCCTGTAGTTTCTTATGGCTCAAGCTACGTCTATAGGTGAGTCAATGGGCTTTTCAGTAACCACAGAGCAGTTTAAAGGAGATAAGAAATACAAGGACTGCAAGTATCGGATGGGTGCTCAGATCAGCAGGGAACAATTTCCGGTGGCTGAAGGATGGAGATTGTATTTGTCTCGTCCAAACCTTGGGAACACAGCGTGCCCCTACTGGATACTGGCTTCCGGTGTAGAACAGGCACGCTGAGCCCATTGAAAAAGCAAATCTAAAAATGGTCCTATCACTCCTGGATTGCATCATGGGTCAAATTCTCAGTATTGACATTTTCCATGGCTCAGGTTAAGTACCTGCCTGATTTAGACTGAGACTTTGATGATAAACATGATGAAAGAATCAGAGACCCCTATGCTCCCTGTTTTAGCTCCTGCACCCCGTTCTCATCCAAACTCTACCTCCATTAAGCTGTTATGGTTATGTAGATGTCCTCAAGAGCCTTGTGTGCTCATAGGCAGGGCTTTTGGAAGGTGACTACATAATGTGAGTGTTATAGCTGACTCGCTGTTATGAACTAGGGTGTGGTCAGAAGAGGGGGATCGTTGGGGTGTCACCTGGAAGGACGCATCTCCATCTTGGATCCTGTCTTCTCTCTCTGCTTCCTGTTCACCATGAGGTGAGCAGTGTTTCCTCCTCTATGCCCCTCTGCCATGCTACCCTGCCTTGGAGCCAGCCGACTACGGACTTTAACCTCTATGAACAGTGAGCCAAAATAAATCTCTGCTCCTTAATTTCACTGGAGCCTCCTTCGGGAAGTCTGGAAACCCACCCTTTGCAAAGCTGCCCTAGCAGCACATTGCTCGATTTTATCCCATTTCTGTCCAGCCTCCTTCACTATCCTTACTGGTTTCCACAAGAAACATTTTCTCAATCCATAACTTGTTCACAAATCTTTATTTCTAGGTCAACTTCTGAGGAATAAGACCTAAGACACTGGATCCAGGGCACAGCTCTCACACGCTCTGATCAAACTCCCTGGCATGGAGTGTGGGCAGTAACAGTGTTGGTAGGCCACAGCTGCTGGCTGGGCCCGAGATGGAAAGAGTGCAGCCCCAGGACTGCCTTGGTTCTCAGCAGTCTCCACCTTCAGTCCTAGGATGCGCATGTGCAGAATAAGCATGACTGTCTTCCCCCAGATTTTGCTTTTCATTTGAGAGAATAAAGAAGCCTAACTACAACCCTCCCATCTGTGTGAAAGGGGGATCAGAACATACCGCATCTTGTTCATAGTAGAGTGGCCTCATCAATATTTCTTCAAATTGTTGCTGGTTTTTGGCTGTAAGAGTCCATAATTTCATGAGTAGAGGATTTAGAGGCAGGTGAACAGGCAAGGCCATGAGCCAACCTGAGACCACATTTTCTCAGGGATGTTCTTTGTCACCACCAAGCATTTGCTATGTTCTCTCGAAGTGGAAGAATGAAAGTGGAAAATGGGGGATGCATTGACTTAAGATTGCTTAAACTTTCCTCTTGCTAAATTAAACTGGTGCTTAAAATGCTTCCATTCATCTTTGATAAAAAGTTCAATGTTTGAAATGCTAGCAAATATCTCAGAACGATTTTCACACCAACCTGAATGACAGCCACATCTCCAGGTCTCCCACCCTGGTCTCTGGGAACATTAACAAGCATGTAAACACTCTTTTAAGGACTTGATGGCACCACCAGCACTAAGAGATGTGAGATTATAAATTTTTAAACAAAATTCATTTTCATTTGGATTGGAACTAATTCTTGAATCCTGTGGTGATTAAACTGAGTAAGCACAGGCTTAAACCAACAAGTTCCCTGGAAGAATCTTCCTTGGTGAGATTGCTTTCAGATTGAGGGGCTGCGACATCGCACATCACAATGTGACTTTGCTCGGCATCTCATCTTTTTATTATCAACAGAAAACATGCATCAAGCACCTGTTATGTGTGTCTCGCTGAATCATAGGCTGGATGTATTTTTAATGTCTATTTAGGGAGGATTTTACCTGTAAGTGGTTTTCAAGGCCATTGAAAGAAAAACAGTTTGGTTGTGTCGCAGACTCAGATTGGAGACAAAGGGCGGCAGGCAGAGCTGTGCACGGCAAGCTCCTTGTCTCTGGGTATGAGGGCTCAGCTCACACAGGGGACTCTAATCCAGCTGGAGCTGGAGGCTGGGGAGGCGCCCCAGGCATCTCCAAGGAGATCTGATGCCTGTGGTCCCAAGGAAAGTGATTGTCCTTTTCTAAGGAATTACTTCAGGACTTCTATGCCAAATAGACACACACATCATCTGGCCAGGGACATACCGTGGCTCTGCAGTGGGTTAGTTTGGTCTAATGGTTAGCGTCTCTCTGCCGGCTCAGATCTTGGCCCCAGACCTCCTCCGCTTCCTCCCTGGATGATCCCCTTCCTGCTGTAAGCAGCCCTTTGAGTCTCCCTTGGGGAACTCTGAGCATGTGCAGTATTCTAGCTACAAGGCTACAGGAAGCTAAGAAAGCAGGAAGTCAGAGCGCAGGGAGGCAGCAGCTGTTTGAGACCTGGAGACAGCACTTCCTGGCTGAGTGACCTTGGGCACGCTCCTGCCCTCTATGAGCTTCAGTTTTCTCATCTGCAAAATGAGGACAGCAGCAGCAGGGTGAGGGTAAGTGACGAACCCATGTACCTGCCACATGCTAAGAGCTCAGTCCCTGCTAGCCATCACGGCGAGCCTGGGGAGGAACATGGGTCGACATGCTCCAACCATTCCATGGGGTGTGCGTGCGATCCGTACTAACCGATCAGACTCTCCAGGGAATCGACTCTTGACCAAGTGAAAGGACAAAAAAATTCACGGAGATGCTTGATCCTAGGCAGCGCAATGGAGCTGCAGCCACAAACGTGCTGTGTCCACCTCCTTCACTCCCTGCCTGGTGCTGGTCCCCATCTCTCCCAACACCTGGTTCTTCAGCTTTTCCTCTGGCCCTGTGCACTGCCCCATCCCTTTCCAAAGCCTCCCTGCTTTGCCAAAGTTATTCAGAGTGTAGTTCTGTTATCTGTAAGAAAGGGCTCTGGCTAACATGGGGCACCGCCATCGTGTCCTAGATTCGGATCTTCTACTCGGCTTGCTCAGATGCCTCTGGACTAAGAACAGGCCAAGGCCGTGAAACCCTGGCATAATGAGAGACTCTGCCCCTGTAGATACTGCAGATTTTCCCCTTAAGAAAGGGCTTGCAGCTCAGTTCCAAAAAATAACCCCGCAACTTAGTGAGATGAAATAATTGCATATTTTGTGCATTGATTCTTTGAATGAGAAATTGACTGGCATGGTGGTGCACACATGTAATCCCAGTGCTTGGGAGGCTGAGGCAGGAGGATTGCTGTGAGTTTGAGGCCAGCCTGAACTACATAAGAAGACCTTGTCCTAAAATACCAAAAAAAAGAAAAAGAAAGAAAGAAACTGACTGGGCAGTTTGCCTCTGCTCTCAGGATCTGGAGTTCCGCTGGAAGAGTGCATCTTCCAGCTCTTTCACAGCAGCTAAGGTTTGGCGTCGATGTCAGCAGAGACCGTGGCTGGGGCTGGGGCCTGTCCCCATGTCCTGGGCTGCTTCACAGCACGGCAGCCAAATTGCAAGGGCGAGTGTCCAGTAATCAACAGATCCATCTGGATACTACAGGCTTTGGGTGACCCGGCTTCAGAAACCACACAGTGTCATTTCCCACAACCCACAGCCCTTGATTTCAAAGGGAGGAGAAATGGGCGCCACCTCTATGGAGGAGTCAGAAAGTCCAGGAAGACCATACACGGCAAAAAATATCACTTTACCCATTTTTGTAAAATACAACTTGCCCTGGGTTTCTTCAGAGAACTCTCACTGGATCTGGCTCAATAAGAGTTGCAATTTGGCCTTCAAAGATCCAAGAACAAAATACACAAACATCTTGTATTTAAAAGGAAAAGTGGTGGAAGTATAGTGATAACGTGGAATATCCATATGTTTGTGTCTTATAAGTAGAAGTGTTAAGACAAGCTTGGGAATAGTGAGGCAAATGACCTCGTGCAGACCACAAGTTCCTAAATTATGATAGTTAGAGCCTAGGGAAAAATAGTAAAAGTCATTCAGAGAAAGATGCCATTCCCTGGTCACAGCCTTTCCTCTCAACCACAAAGCTATATGAAAGAGGCCAAGTTTGGGGTGTAAAGAAGCAGTAGGGCCACGCTGATGGTAAAAGTACTGCTTCTGACACATAGTAGTAATGTTAGTGATGTGCCAGCTACTCCTTTGGGGCTGGGCACTGAGGCCATGTTTGTTTCTGTGCCTGTTCATATTGCCTCAGCTCTCACCATTTATGTCCATGTCCTGCCTCTGCCTCCCACTGCCACACTCATGACCTTGGTGGCCAGTGAAAGATGTCACCTGCTCAACCTGTGCACAGGGTAGGCTGGAACACCAGGGAGTGTGTATTTATCAGCTTTCCCATTGCTGGACACAATAATCAACAGCTACGATTTAAGGGAGGAGAGGTTTAATTTGCTCATGGATTCAGAGGGCTCAGTCCATGGGGAACCTCACTCCAAGGCAGGAACATCATGGTGGAAGGGCACGGTGGAGCAAAGCTGCTTAGTTCATGGCCAGGAATCAGAGCAGGTGAACAAAAAGAAACGGGCCAGGGATTATATATAGTACCCAGAGTCACTCCTCCTTGACCTCTCCAGACATACCAGGAGCATCCTTTACAAATCTGCTAAGTGTTTCCTAATCCAATGAAGTTAACAAGTCAGGATTAACAATCACAGAGTTCCTGCTTAGGAGCAGCTCTCAACCATGGGAGTGGTGGGCCACTCTGTTAGACAAGTCTAAAATGTGTCCCACACACAGCCCGGGACTCCCTAAAAGGACTGAGAGCTCTTTCTCACCTCTTTAGTCCTCTACCAGTGCTGAGAGGCACCCCAGATAAACTACTTGCATTCAAATCTCACTCTTAGGGTCAAGCTCAGGAGAATCTCAACTTGAATTTATCATCTATATTCCCCCACAAAAAAGAGAACATGTCAGGGGGTGGTAGATAATCACTAGCAAAATCAGCTTGGGATTTCCTACAATGGAACTTGAAGTTTTTGGCTGGTTGTATATTAGGATCATGACTGTTACATGTGCTCACTTTTCAAAAACCATTATATTTAAATTATTCTCTTTTAAGGTAAGGTTAAGACAGACCATTAACCATAATGACTTAAGATTCTTATTTGCAAGACAGACATGTCAATGGAAACCAACCACCTTGTGGACTGTGTAAATATTAAGTGCTCCTTATGCCCTTAAAACAGCCCTTGTAGCAAATGTTCAATAAATATCCCTTGTCTTCATATCTGGGATGTCTCCTCTTAGAAATCCAAAACTGGTCCAAAACTGAGCCCAACACCTCCCTCCAAACCTATTTTTCATCAGTAGTCTCTACCATACCACTTAGAATTAGTTGCTAGTAGTCTAAATCGACTCAAACTGGCCCTCATAATAAAGGCCAAAACAAAAATTCGTAATTTGTATCAATCCATGCATGTAACAGAAACCTCTCAGGGCTGGAGTTGGGGCAAGTGGCTCCAGCAGCTCAGGATTTGCATCCAGTGTCTTCTTTTCCATTTTTCCCCCTACCTCTCAACACTGGCTTTGGAAACAGCAGCTTCGCCTTGCAGGTCAACACTGACTATGCATTCATTCCTGTGCCAGTGAGTGAGGTCTCTTCCACAGAAAACTAATACCAGGGCTTTAGCCTGACTGGACCAGTTTAGTCCCCCTGCTTACCCCTGAATTGCAATGGCCAAGGGCATGGGGTGGGTAGTGCTGATTGATTAATGTCAGAACCTCTTGTCCCATCCCAAGGGCCACTGTGTCATCCTTACGAGGATTGAAAATGGACATGGAAACAATAAACATGCTAGTTGCAAGAGAATAGAGAATTAGTGGTGTCCAAAGCATCTGTTATGGTTTGAATCTAAAATATTCCTCCGAAGTCTCGTTGGTTCAGAGGTGGGGTTTCTGGAGGTGACTGGATAATGGGATCCTCTTCTCATCAGTGGACAAATCCATGGATGAGTTCAGAGCTGAGTGTGTGTCAGTCAGTGGGACCTGCTTGAGGTGGTCACTGAGGTGTGGCCTGGATGGGTATATTCTTGTCTCTGGTTCCTTCTTTCTCTCACTCTACTTCCTGGCTGCCATGGGATGAGCACCTGTCCTCTGCCAGATTCTTCTGCCATGCCATTTCCACCTTGGAGACAGCCAGCCAGCCAGACAGACAGACAGACAGACAGACGGGGACTGAGCCCACTGAAACCATGAACCAAATAAACCTCTCCTCTTTAAGTTACGGACATCAGGTATTTTGTCTCACTGGTGAGAAAGTGACTAACGCAGCATCACCTACCTGTTTCTGGTAACTCCTTCCACCAGTTACTCATTCTAGAAAGCTTAAGTCCTTCCTCTTCCTCTTCCTCCCTCTTCTATCCTCTAATGTCAATAATTTCTTTGTTAACTGTCCTCCTAAAACGCTAATCATCCACTTGACCCCAATCCCATTGCTCATGTATTTGTCTCACGCAAGCCAACCCAATGACTTCGATAGTGGCTGGAAGCAAGAAGCCTCATCTGTGCTTTTGAAACAGAAAATTTAATATAAATAGTTGTCAGGTTTGCAACTAAACAGTTAGATGTGAACTCTACGGATTCACAGATGTAGCAACTTCCGGAAGCAGCTATCACTTCTAGGACTTTTTACACAAAGACAAGAGCCCTAGGATGACTGAGAAGAGTGTAAACAAATGAGCTTGAAACTGAGAGGCAAGATCTTAACCACCAGCTTCCTAAATAGTTTCTTGAAGTCACTCATTTTCTATTCTGTCCTCCAGCCCTGCCATCCAACTAACATGCGCATGCATCACAGCATCGTGGCTGAACCAAAGAGGATTGGCGACAGTTCCAATGGGGAAAGTGTGGGGTGGAGAGAGGACTCGGGCACCCTGAGGTCCAGAAGTTCGAAGGGTCTGGAACACAGAAGGCATGCACACTGGTGGCCAGCACCCTACTAGAGCTGGGAGGAGAGAGTTAGATTTTCTAAGACAACCCTCGGTGTTAAATTAACCTTAGCAGCTGGAGTGCTCTTGGCTTTGCAAAGGTTGTTTTGAGGTTTTGTTTCAATTTTTCAAGATCCTTAGTAAATGAACCACAGGAATAGTCTTAGAAAGTTACTGTGCATTTATACCTAAGTAATAGTTTTATCCTAACAAAAAGTTTATCAATGGGGATTCCACAGAACTTTTCCCCTAAAATGGGAAGAAATGGGTCCGCTCATTGCTTGAATTGATGGAAAGGAAAATCTCATCTGATTCCTGTCCCCAAGGTGTAGTGGCACCAGGGCCATCACCCGCTAGCCTGTAAGATGGCAGAATGGTGAGCTTACACGGAGGCAGGAGGCACCATTACATTATCGGCTATGTTGAGAGCTTGAGGTAGTCGGAAGGGAAGAGACACGGAAGCAACTAGAGGGTGGGGCTGGGCTGGTGACTCGAGGACAAGCGAAGAGCAGTTGATACCATTCCATGTGACCCTTTGTGTTTAGAAAAGTGGCTGCCAGCTAACATGCCATCTGTATTTTTTCAGTGAAGGCACAGATGTGCTGAGGGTTTAGGGGCCATCGGAGAAGACCAACGATGTTGCATTTGAGTTGAAACTTACAAGATTGGGAAGATCTTAGGAGAGGGAGAATTGAATGAGGCCTGCCAGCTTGAGGCGACAGTGTGAACCCAGGACACAGGAACAGCTGGACCCAGGTGCCTGGGGGGTCGGAGATGCCTCGAAAGGGTTCAAGGTGGTAGGCCATTGTTGGGCTTGAATTCCAGGTGCAGCGGGTGGGATTTTATTCTGACATAAAGTTAGAGGTCCTCCAAGATTTTCCAAGGGATCAAGGGAAGGTAAAATCTGAATTTGCTATTATTTTTCTTATCTTCCCATTGAAGAAACTGAGACCCAGAGGCTGTGGCGACACTCCAAGGCCACCAGACAATCTGAGCCAGTGCAGAGGAGCCGCCCCAGCCTCCTGGGCCACCAGGGAGCATCACTGTTGCTATCTCAAGGCCGCTCAGGAGCTGGGGTGACCGAACAACCGGCTGCCCTGCTGAGCCAGCACCCCAGAAGGGCACAGCCCACCTCGTGCTGGGCACCACCTTGGTGAGCATGGGGACCGGCGGCCTGCCCAGGCCCCAGTTCATCTGGGAGACGTTTAACCACGCAGCAACCCCCGGCTGCCAGTAGCGTGCTGTCTGCAATGGCGGACTGCTCCTACCCTGTGAATTATATCTCATTTCTTTAAAAAATGTGTCTGGAGAGAGAAGGGGCAGAGGAATGCGAGGGGAAGGGAACAGTGGGAAGGGTGAATAGGTAAAATAAATGGGCTTGGTGCATGTCTTTTGAGCATTTTGCTTTAGTCTATTGATTTGGGTTTTCCCCCTACCCTGGGAGTAATCAATTTTTCGGTGGATAGGCTGAATACAATAATTTCAAGCAAACTCTTCAAATGGGGTGTCATTAATTTGCCTTTTGCCGGTCCTTGTTCACCCGGAGTAAGACGTGTTCAGCTTTCTCCAAACACTATTGGTGGCAGACTCTGGGGATTTGCTAGGGCTGATTGGCACTGGGCAGGGAATGCAGGCGGGGGGGGGGCAGCGAGAGCCGGTGCTGGCTAACGAAGGCTCCGTGTTTGCTCATCTTTACAGAGTCACTTATTACTGCTAATTGGGAGGGACAGTTCAAATAAGCACAGAGGCGAGGTTGCCACAGGAGCGTGACATGGTTTTAAAGAGGCCTTGCCGACTCCCTGCTCTCCCTCTACAGGCTGGCTGGACGCCGGGACTCTGCAGCCCCACAGAGAGCAGGCTTTGTCGGGGCGCCCCATGGATGTCAGCAGGGTCCAGAAACCTAGGTTTGGCAAGTCACTGCTGGGAACCTCAGACAGACACGCAGCTGCTGGGACACTCAGAAAGTCAACAGCTGACGGAAGGGGAGGACGCTGAGCCTGGCTGTAAATGGACTTGAAGATGTGATTGGAATTAATTTGCAGAACATAGTTAGAGGTTGTTTTCTTTAAAGGGCCTAATTGGTTTTAAAGAACATTCATTTGTATGAGTGTTAAAATATTAATAACCCGACATACATCTCCTAGGGTTCTGCCACTTTATCTTTTGCGTATTTCCTTTGTGAGAAGACATTAATTTCCTCTCCATCCTATTAAATAGATATGAGTGGCTGCACCATGCCTATCCCATGGTATGGCCAATACTTCCAAATTATTTGTGTGCTATCCAATTAGTCACTATCAAAACTACCAAAAGACACCCACGTTTTCCTGATGTCTACATGGAAAGAATCACAACTGCCCCTATTCACTGCTTCTACAGAGGTGGGAAGTGATCACAATGGACAGGGACCCTTAGACACCATGGACATACCAGGGACGCAGCGAGGTCCCTGCTGTGGTGGGTCTCCATTCCTGTGGACGGGAGGACACTGAGAGCAAGTAAGCCCTGACCAAGGTCATCTCAGACAAGGACAACGAAGCAGGGGCGAGTTCGGGCCAGGGTTGCGCTTGGCTTTTTACACTCCTGTGCTTATTCTTATGGGAAACAAGATAAATCAACTCTGGCAACAGGCATGTGAAGGGGCTCATCCCTTTGAGAGAATTCCAGAAGAGGGAAATGCCTCGTTTTTAGATTCAGGAGATTTCTGACTTGTGATACAAGCCCTTCCTGGGTATATGTGCTATGACTTTTCCTCAAAAACTTGCCTTATGATAATTTTCTCAATTAACGACAACATAGCGGCAGAATCTCTTACATACGCACACCACCACCGCCATCTCATACACACATATCCAAATGGGAAATTGCAGGTGGAAGCTCCTTGAGAGGGTGACCCAAAAAGCCCGCCCTCTTCTGAACCCTGAAAATGGCACCCTCTATGTTTTGCTCAGGGAGCTGGTATGAATCCAGGCTTTTACTTCAAAAGTATTTTCAAGAATGTGACAGACCTTCCTTAGTGAAGGGAGTAGACCTGAAAAAAGAACAAAGAATATCAGTTTATGAAATTCATGCAAAGTGGTTCTTGTGAAGCTTTGCATTTGTTTTGAAATTTAGATTGGAGTGATGAACTATGGGTAAGCAGACAAACAGTTTTGTGGAGAATGTAACCCTTGGTACTTAACAAGAAATTGGGTTTGAGTTTCTCAGCATGGAAAATAGGAAATTATTTGCTGGGTGAGACATTCCAGTTTGTATTTCCTGGGCTATATTAAGAATGAGTTTTTTGTCCATTGATACCTTCCTTCCAAGAGACCTCAACATAAGCCCAACAATGCACCCTTCACTTCTGCATGAATGCATCCAGTTCTTTTCTTCACATCTGGAAGTCATTTATTTTGCCCCGAGACATCTGCAGGGCCAGTGACATGTGCCAGAGGCAGGGGAGCTGGCAAGCATGGCCATCCCCTGGCCTGTCATTGCTCTTGGTGAGGCCTGGCTTTGTCAAAGGCAAGAAGAGAACCCGCTTCCCTACTGGGTGGTGTGTACAGGTTGACCAATTAAGAAACCAGTTGAATAAGCTTTAAAAAGCATTTCTGGAAAAAAGAGAATTTATGTTGCTAAAATGAATCCTTCAGTTTGAGACCTAAAAGGAAAATATCTGGCTCAGCTCTCTGCGGGATTTCATTCTTAATGGGCCTAAGCAGAAAATGTCTTTTTGCAGGCAGAGGGGTGTGTGTGTGTGTGTGTGTGTGTGTGTGTGTGTGTTTGTCACACACATGCACATGCACATAGATGTATAACACTGAAAATGTATTGTTTTAAAATACTCCTGAGAATGCTTTGTATTCTCGTTGGTCAGAGGTGTCCTTGGGAATCCACTACCTGCTCCCACATGGGAACGCACCCCAGGAGCTCCAAGCTGGGTGCTTTGCAAAGAACATTTGTCAACGGAGCCAGCCAGAGACCCTGCCCTGCTTTCACTAAGAGCACAGGGATGAGAGCAGCCCTTACCCACGGCTCAGCTACACCAGAAGGCCGCTGTGGCGGACTTATTATTGTGCTGGAACGCCCAGCTGGACTGAGTTGATGTGGTTCTGGGCATAGGGGATCCACCTGAGGATTGTTGCCAATGCAACATAAAGCAGAGTGGGAGCAGAAGATAGTTGCCAGCTGTTTCCCAGGAGACGCTCTGCTGCGGCTGGTACTCCTGAAGAGGACTCGGCTGTTCTCATCAAAGGAGGAGCTCGGGGATTTGCCATCATCAAAGATGGCTGCTGTTGTTGCTCCTGGGGAGCTCTGGTCTTCATCTCTGCTGAAAGCATCATATTCTGGTTCCAGTAAAATTTCTTCAGCCATCATCTGCAGACACGGACGTACATGGACAGTGCTGTGGGCTCCCAGCCCTTGATTGAATCTTTCAGGTCTTCAGGGCCTAGATAGACATTCGGCACTTCCTGTATTTGGCTTGTGGGTGAATATTGTAACCTGTAAATGTCCTGTATTAAATCTTCTCTCTTGCAAACCTTTGGCTCTAGAAAGGTAACTAATATGGTGACACCATGTTGAAAATGAGCCTGGGGCTCCAGACATGAACCACAGATGCGGAAAGCCTGTTGAGCCCACCAGCCCAGCAGTCCCCAGTGCGGCACCGTTGTCGGAGTTGTATGGGAGTGGGCAGCATTGCCCTTTGCTTGCAGCCCCGTTTCACATGGAGACACCCCTGTGAGGGGCAATTCTTGGCAGTGCTAAGAGTGGGCAGATCTAGTGATCATGACGGCTTGAAGGAAGGAAGAAGGACAAGGGTACCCCAGGTTGGAGGTCAGGGAACAGTGGGCTCCAAATACTGGCCTAGGCTGCTGCCCGACTTTAATGACGCCTGCCCCACTGAGGCCCCACGAAGGGCTTCGGGGGGCTGAGGAGGAGGGACAGGAATGTGACGAGTGTTGTTCCCAATAAAGCTACCCTTGCAGACTTTCACGGAGTGCTGGAGGGAAGAGGGTGAGGAGAAACAGCCCGTGGAACATACAGAAGGAATGCAGGGACCATGCCAGGGTAGGGGCAGAACAACCTTAGGGACAAAGGAGCCCCAGAGGAGCTTGTCATACTCTGTGGAGAGAAAGCGTGCATTGAGTTTTGGTGTATGTGGTAAGAGCTAATGTGATGAGATATGGTCCACAGTGTTATCAGATCTTCCAGCCCCTACAGAGGAATCACACACTCCTAAATCAGAAACCACAGTCGCAAATATCATAGCCTCCTGGGGACAGGAAGGAAGAGAGGGGAGCCAGTAATCACAGCAAGGTAGAAAGACGTAACTTGCAGTTTTCCAGCTCCAAGAGAGAAGATAAGAGTTATAGCCAGGCATGGTAACACTTGGCTGTAATCCCAGTATTCTAAGAGGCTGAAGCAGGAGGATTGCAAGGTCCAGCCCAACCTGGGCAACTTAGTGACTTAGCAAGACCCTGTCTCAAAATAAAAAATTTAAAAAGCAAAAAGGCTTTGAGTTCAATCCCCAGCACTACGCGCACGCGCGCGTGCACACACACACACACACACACACAATTGCCATGACCTGAGCACACAGAAGAGGGAGGGATGCCACATGGACAAGACAGGATGAGGCTGAGAAACAGAACTGAGCAGCTGACATCCACAGCCATGCCAGGGAGCTGCAAGGAATGTGTTTGTTCATTCATTCAACAAGTGGTGATGGAATGTCTGGGATAAGGGATAAATCAGCTACCACCCTGCCTGGGGGCATATCCAGGGCCAAAGATCCCTGCAGAGACCTGGAAAGGAAGATGGCAAACAGTAAATGGAAATAAATAAAGTACATAACATTTAGTGGTAGTACATGGGAAGAATAAAATAGAAGTAGATGGTGGGGGGCCAGAGGAATTAGGAGTTAGTAAATTGGCAGACTACAGCCCTGACATGAAGGCAGTGTGGCCCCTGTGGTCTGTTGCGATGTCCAGGCACTCCCAGGGGACAGCCTGTCCATGACCTGCTTTGGAATGAAATTTGCATGTACCCAAGACTGCTTAATTTCTTTGCTTTGACCCTGTCATTGTGGCTAAAAATGTTTGACCTGTGTTTAATCAAAAGCCAAGGCATAAGTAAACTTGTATGTATTTTCTGAAGCAGAGAGTATAAAAGCTGCTCCCACTAACATTTACCACAAACTAGAAACTCAAATAGTATCTCCCAGCTGGTCATTCGCACCCAGAATTAGCCTGGAAATCAGTTACTCACCAGGCATGACCAGTTGTTCTCACTTTTGGTTAAGAACACATGGCCATGACAAAAATGTGTGTGTGTGTGTGTTTGTGTGTGTGTGTGTGTGTGTGTCCATCTTCTAGTTTGTGCTTTTTAAAAGTCTTCAAGAATATTTGAGCCTTTCTACTTTATTTGGAAACAAACTCAAAGGCTAACATCCTCCCCAGGAGCTCAGATCTAGTCTTCAGAGTGGGGAATCCCAAGTTCCCAGAAGCCCATCCTTTCCTGGAAGAATCTTTCCTTGGATATAAGTAGGAAGCTTTCTTTGGTAACTTTTATGATGATTCATTCTGTATCTCCCCATCTCTAAATCCGCACCTACCCAAAGACCAGTTCAGGGGCCTAGAGTGTAGGTTCGGGTGCTCGAGAGTTCACAGTTGTATTTCTACACAAGTTTCCACTCCATTTTTTACTTCTCATGCTTTTATAGTCATTGCCCTTGTGGGGCACTTAAACTAACAGAAGAAACAGACCAATCTTGATCCCATGGTGCCATGATCAAGGGAGTATGGATAGCCTGGCTTGAAGGGAATACAAGTAAGTCAAAGCCACTTCTCCCTTTGCAAAGGTCACTGTCTATACTCATGTTCACCCAGCATATGACAGCCCACCCCTGTCACAAACGGTGGCACCCAGGCAGAGATAGGACTGGAAGGTCCCCGTGTCTGGTCTCGGCCTTCCCTTCTGTGTGCTCCCAGCGTCATCCATCAGCACCACCTGCCAGCCCTCACAGGTGCGGATGAGAACTCGCTTTCTTCCACATCCTGGCACCATATGCAGTATTTGAGTCTTTCTTCATACCCAGCCCCAGCAGGTCTGATTGTACTATAAAATCTGCTTGTGTGTGAGGGGAAAGAAGACAAGATGGCACACAGTGAATGGAAGGGAAAAGTATTACCCAAGTAGACTCAACTGCAGACCCCCACCATCGATGCAGGGACTAGCTAACAGCACCTCTTTATTCTGGTCGAAGTCCCTGAGTGCCGTTCATCTCCAGAATAGAGTGCTTCCTTGCCTGCCATCTATTCCCTCCTAATAACCTCCATCCCCATAGGTGCGAGTTTGGGGAAGTGTTGTCTCTATCGCGGGATGATTGTCAGGATAAAATGAGAGCCTCTGTGTAAAACTCTCACAGGTGACCAGGCGCATGCTCAAATTTGATCAGCAACAATGATGATGAATGAGTGGAAGCCAATTTTGATTTGTAATGATACTGTGTAATTCAATTCAGGGAAAAATCCATTCAGTGCCCCCTATCTGTGGGTGCCCATGGTGAGCTTTGCACCAGTTAGGGAAACTCTGGACTAAGAAAGAAGGTGTGAATTCCACGGCAGGTGTCCACAGCATGCTCACCCTCTTGTGGTGGGGCTTAGTCCCCTAGAGCCATCAACTCTCATCTAAATATGGGGTAGGCAGTATCTCCCCTAACCTACTTTGAGAACCCTGCACTGAGGGAGGAGAAAATGAACTCCATGGTTTTGGTTGCTCTGTACTAGTCAAAGCAAAACTGTGAAACGCGCTTCTTCCTTCCCTGATGGAATGGCCCAGACTCTATTGGGCCATGTGCTGAGGGCCCTTCGGGGTGGGGGGGGGGGGGGAGGAAGCCATGTTTTCCTTGCTCAGTCTAAGAATAAAGTGTGAAGAAAATCTTTCAGACAACTCTACTCCCTGGAAATAACCTTTTTGAGGCCTTCAAATTCAATTTCAGCAAGCATTTATTAAGTGCCTACTGTGTACCACGCAGTTAACCCAGTGCTGTACAGTACAATTCTCTGTGATGATGGGAACGTTCTGTATTTTCATGATCCAATGTGGCAGCCACTAGGCCATGTAGTAATAGAGAATTTGAAATGTGGCTGGTGTGACTGAGGAATTGAATTTTAATTTTATTTAATAGTCATCACTTTTAAGCCAGGTGAGGTGTCTCGTACCTGTCACCCCAGAACTCGGGAGGCTAAGGCAGGAGGATCAAGAGCTTGAGGCCTGCCTGGTTACATAGCAAGAACTTGTCTCAATAAAAACAAAACAAAAGACTCAAAACCTTTCAAAAATTAACTTTAAACTTAGGTAGCCACATGTGACTAATGATTACCACACTGGACAGTGCAGCACTAGACACAGGATCCAACGATGGGCAGACCAACGGGAAAGCTGCGCTTTCTTGAAGCTTATATTCTATTTGAGAGAGGTGGGGACAGACAATGAAATAAGTAAGTAAAATACATAGTAAGTCACATAGTGAAGAGTGTTGTAGAAAAAAAAATAATGAAGCCAGAATGGAGTTGGGAAAGCTCAGGAATCTAATGTAAGTTTTTTATGCCCGGTGAATGTCCTGTAAAAGCAAACCTCTCAGCCTTTATTTTAGTGCGCCTGAAGCACACTGCAGAGTCCAGTGCACATCGTTTGTGAATACATCTAGGGACCAGGGGTCTGATTTGGAGCTCTCCTTTCATCCTTCTCAACTCTGTCCTCTCACTTGGTACAATAATCAGGAATAATGTGTATCTTAATGGAGCTTCTCCATTAAAAGGTTTTGGAAATAATATATGAAATTAATGGTTTACAAGAATAGTTTTAGACACTTGAAAACACAGCTAACCTAGAGACCTCCAGTGCACCATGAATACATTCATCTCCCGACTAAAAATGAATCCCAAAATTGGTTTTGATTTTTATTTAAAATTCAAATGTCTGATGTCCTTAAATTGAACAAATGATATTTAAAAATATCTATATCAGCCTCCAACATCTGCAGATTATGATTTGCATTTTGAAATTGGCTGCTTGAAATGAACGGAACGAGGGCCGTCACTCTTCTTTCTACCTCCCTCTGGTTATTTAATGAAATGCGAGAGGTCAACTCTTTGTCCTTAAATTAGTTCCCATAAAAATCTTTTTATACTTTGCAGCTTGTATGATGTCTTGAGACTGAAGGAAACGTTGCCATTAATTACGTCTTTGTTGAACGTGGGTATCTATTCAGAGTTAGTTGAACAGTTTCAAACACAATTAGCGTCGGGCGACACTCTGGCCAGCTTTGGGTTGGTTATCAAGAATATTTTTCTCCTTTTCTTCCTTTTCTTTTTTACCCCTTTAAAATTTTTTTTTAAATGGCTGAGAGAATGCCTGCGGCAAGTGCGTATCATCTAACATATTCAGCTTTCCGTTGCTACTTTTTTCCAGATGACGATGAGCTTAGTTGAGGTTGTCCTTTTAAGTTTGTAGAGCTCTTCAGCATCTCGCACAAAAGCATCTAGAGGCTCTTCATTTGTCTCGAGTATGTTTCAGATGTACAAATATTATTTACTTTAAACTGCAAATCAAAAGGTGCACTGTCACTGTTTTAAAGAAAACATTAGTCAAGACTGAAATACATATAAATCCAAAGCAGGCCTTTTTCCCTTTTCGTTATCAAATCATTTATGTGAAGGGAGCTCAGAGAACAAATTTTAGGGTCCATATTGGAAGGACTGTTAGCGACACACTTCACACCGGCGAGCACTTAATGACGGAATTTATTCTCAGCCCTCCAAAGATAAATATTACAAATCGCCAACAGCTAAGCTGCAAAGTTGGATTCCTCTTGCAGACTGTCCTAAAGGGTCGTGTGAACAAGACGCGGCAGAGCTCGATCTTGAAGGAGCGGAGTTTGTCGGTGGAGTGCACCCGGCGTGCTCTTCTGGGGGGCGTTCTGGAAAGAGTGAAGAAGAACACTCAGCCCCCATCTCGGCTTTGTTCAAACCTGTCTGCAGTATGAGGGTCTTGGAGGGGCACTCGGGGAAGCACATTGGAAATGACAACCTGTCCTGGGAATGTGGAAGAAATTGTGAAAAAAAAGGAGTTGGTTTTATTAGTGATAATTACAAGGCCTGAGTATTATACTAACAAAGTAGGATAATTGGCTTAGGAATAAAATTTTGAAACGGCTCAGCGAAAGATAATTATTCCCTATTGTAGGAAAGACAAAGGATACGAAGCTTTTTGTTTTCCCTCAATGTAGGTCTTGCTTAATATCTAAAAAATACGTTGTGGTGATGGTGGTTTTTATTTTCTTTCATTTTCCCCACCCCAGCTCCTTTCCTGAACGTGGAACCAGAGTGTGATTCGCTGTTAAGCGTTCCCGGGAAGAGGTGCTAACCTTGCAGCGCTTTTAAGTGTAGTATACATTTTTCATTTTAAATGGGCGCTCATAATGACATTGTGTGCGAGGGATTCCAGGCCCCTGATTATCACTGTGTCTCCTTGAGCCGTGCCTCCGGAAAAAAAATGTGAAGAAGGTAGCCCTCCGGAATGAATAAATTCTGCAGGCTGCCTGTAATTATTTATTAAAATAGATTAAAGAAATAGGCTAAAAAGGAACTCGTCACCCATGTTAGAGGTAGCATAATAAGAGTACATAGAAAGGGAAAATTAACACCAGGGAGGAAAGAATGTTAGATATGCGCGTTCAATAGCACGGCCATCTCTGCATTGTTGGCTAGCAGACAGACACACTCTGGGTTTCTCATTTGGCAGGGTAGGCTGCACTAATGAAAACGTGGGTTACTAATACGGATGTGTATGTCTCTAATTAACATTAGAATTGAGTGGTAAACATAACCAAAAGAGAATTCAAGGGAAAAATGGG
Source organism: Hystrix cristata (assembly GCA_004026905.1). NCBI lineage: Eukaryota > Metazoa > Chordata > Mammalia > Rodentia > Hystricidae > Hystrix > Hystrix cristata. Next base: position 42,299 of record PVJO010008299.1, on the reverse strand, counting down.
CTAAAAGAGAAGCCAGCGTGTTAGTGGGGAGGGGGAGGAGGCAGTTTCCAAAAGAGAAATCGGAGGCCCTTGTTCAGATGGGTTTAATTTTGTCACTTGAGTCAAAACTGGAAACCTGTTTTTTTTTTTTATTATGATTGCTTCTGTGTTTAGTGGGGGTCGTACTTACAGGCTCCTTTTATTACGGGAGAATTTTATAAACTTAGCACATCATCATCAAACCATCTTGGGGGTCAACTTTCCACTTGTGCCTTTAGCTCTTCCACAAGTACTTCTACAGGCGCTTCTAATATACAGGATTTATCTCCCGTTCTGAGAAGAGCTTTTAAACTTGATCCCTTGCTGCGGTACTAATTTGTTTCTCCACCCTTAAACCAGTACTTTGGGTTAACTTTCATCAGCGTGGTGCATTTCTTTAGTGTGGCCTCGAGATATGTAGGTTTGTGTTAATTATTTTACTTTGTTTGGTTGCTGTGGTCATGGTCCTGGTGATGTGTGTGGCTGCACGGAGGGGTGCACAGGAAGAGGGGAGAGCAATTTTGATTATGAACGCTGATATTATTCATGTACTCCTTTTTTTAAAATTCCAAAATATGTAACTGGAAATCATATTTGTGGAGAGTTGCCTTAAGAATATTTCCAATCATATTTACCTAAAGAAAACAAAACACTACTGCTTTTTCTTTTAGAAATAAGAGGTATATCAGAATTTAATTTTGCTTTTTTATTCTGGCTTTTCCCTTGATATCTGAGCAGAATAATGTGCTATGATGTTTATGTATGAAAAACAGAATACATGTAAACATATTATGGGGAATAAAGCTGCTTCTGAGACAACGCATGTTTCTTTTTCTTCTGTTACTGTAAATGATTTAATCAGTGTAACAAAATGACTCATTGGGAAAGCTGCGATAGCTATAAAAACAATCATCATTTGACTTCCTTTCTTATTCACAGGGCTAATGTAAGGAGAATGTGGTGGAGGCAAGAATGGCTTAGGGTTCTTCCAGCCACATGAATACATATGAACCTTATCAAAGCTCATACATAACCATTTTATTTAACCAATTTAATAAAGGGTGTACTTTTTCTTCATACTCAGTGCTTAACCCCCAAAAATTGTGCCCAAAGGCAATTTACATTTCCAGCATAATGTTTGCCTTTCTTTGTTAATTTGTTTAAAAATACAGTAATATATGGAGAGAAATGTTTTGAGTTTTTCTATAGTAATCAGGTGCATGTGTAGAGAGCAAAGGGAATACATGTGCAGGTGACCAGAGGGTCGCCCGCATCAGCGATCAGAAAATAAGAGAACTTACAGGAGTGCTGCTGGCCACGCTGCTCCGGGGGTCTCCCCGCCACAGAGCTCTCACCGGTGAGCTATGTTCGCTAGCTTTACCAGTGCCGGACTTCTGTGCATCTGCCCATTACCATCTTAACAAAGTAAATCATTCCTGTTCTTCCCAGATCCCGTCCCTTCCCCGCCCTCCAAAACCAGATATCTGTTGCCCATAAACAGGGCAAACTCTCTGTGATAAGTATAATAGCTTAAATTGAATTTTCCTCCGAATGATTTAGTGAAGGCCGGAACACATTTTTACTTTGTTGTTTAGACTCAAGAAGGCATAAAATCTCTGCCATCTATTTATCATGTAGTTATTTTAATGTAAACACGTGTCCATTTAGATGAAGTGTTTTCATTATTAAGCTAATTCCAACGTGTCTCAGATACACCGAGAGAAGGGGCAGAGCTCTGGCTGAGGGGACCCCGAACCTGCCTCTGCTCAGCCCGCTGTCAGATATGTCTTCATTAGTTTTTTGTCATTCACCGGTGGCAAATGCTGTATAAATGGAATGACGATCAGGCCTGCCTTGATAACTTGTCTTATCTCATTAGTTTTCACATCAAAGTTAATCAGCAATGTGAATTGTAATTGCTAGAGGAGACAATGCGTAGATCGCTGGTCGCTTTTTTTGTTCCTCCTCCCTGTATGGCATCTTGAAACATCAGCGGCTGGTTGGAGCAGATAGGCGCGGGGGGGGGGGAATGATGTGGACGGCATAATAAGCAAGCTGCTCAGAATTAATGAGCTAACCCAATAAGAAAAGAATGGCCAATCAATGTGAGTTGGGCAAATATAATTTAGAAATAATTGCTTGATTGGTTGCCTATAGTAGACTGATTTGACCACACACAAGGATTAAGAATTAAGATGTCAAGGCAAAAAATAATTTGGCAACCGAGAGCATGTAATTTTTTGTGTCCTTCCTTTTATGATTGAAAGAGATGGGTGTTTGATACGCTGTGCTCCAGAACGAAAACATTAGACACCTCTCCTCCTCTTTCTGTTCCCTCGCAACACAGGCCGGCTCGGAACACATTGTGATATTCCTGGACAGGACATGACAAAGGTGCGGACTGAGAGAGAATGCTCCCGTTTGTCGCCGGCACTGGTACAGCCCCAAAGCGAGGACGGGCTATACACAGGGCGTTTGTGTCCCTGCTCAGTGACACCGTCACTCAGAGGATGATGAAGTGATAGATGTGAATATTTGCAAAATACGTCAATTGTCTGTCCCAGGCCCAAAGAGTTCTACTCACGGCCTCCACGCTCCTGATGCAATTTCCCGTACAGTTATCCAGCAATTAGCGAAGGGCCCTTGCTATATTCTTCTGTCTCAGCTACTGGGAAGGTTCAGCCAGAAAGTAAATTTGCTTTGATCTACATTACACCTAATTGAGTCACCAGCAATGTCTCTATCCCAACATCAAGAAATGTGAAAATGTTAGATTATTTCACTGGGGATTAAACCTAATTTTCGCGTGTTCTGCATTAACCTATTAGGCGAGCTGATCTGCATTGCTAATGCGGCTGAGGCAGCTGTCACAGCTAAAGAAAAACATGATCATGCAATCCTTGAATGAATGATTCGCAGCCTGATTAGTCTTAGTGAAGTTAGCTGAGCCCTGGTGATAAGGAAGGAAAATTCCCAGGTTGCCAATAGCTTTGAAAATTATCAGACTGTCGGCAAAAATAGACCTCATGATTCACAGGCTTCGGTCCAAATGCCGAGTTGAGTGACATTATTTAAGACTGACGAAGGCTAACTCGAATAGTCACTCGCATAAATGTTTGTGTTTATTTTAAGAGACTAATGTAATGGATGCAGATTTAAATGCTAACAGACGCCAGCCAGACACATAAAACCCCAGGCGTTGTTGCTCTGTTGGTCTTTTATTAATACAGATTAAATTGCAATATTTTCTAGCTAAATTGGCAAAACTAGAAAGATGCATTGCCCACAACCCAAAATGCTCGGTAAGAACGACTTTTGTAAGACTTCTGGTTTTCCCGCCGATGTGCAGACCATGTTTACGTGTCCACTGTTCTCCTTTCATTGTCAGTATTTTTTTAATAAAAAGAAATGAGGGGAAGATATATTTATAAGGATGAACATCGGTTTCTGCAGCTCCCTGGCCAGGATCGCCTGCCTGTCCGGTGAGCTGCGAGGATTTGGTGTGGGTTCTTCTCAACTCTGTACTTTGTTCTCTTGGAGACAGCTTTGCCGTGATTTCAAGCCTTGCTGGCACCTCCCCATTTGATTTCAGCAGCCAGGGAGCCACCATGATGGTTCCCTTCAGATGCGGAAAACGTTCAAGGGAGTTTGGTGGCCGCAAATAGAGCGGCGAGTCCATTTAATCCGATTAGCAGCGCCACACAATGGGCCTGCCCAACCCATTGTGGACAGAAGCCTTTACTTTATTTGTTTCTATTAGCCAAGAATCAGTTATCAGAAAAGTGGAATTTTGCCCCATCAGATTGCCCAGACAAGCAACAGAAAATAAATGAGGAAATGGTCTCGTGTGTCAATATTGATCTTCTGGCCCTAATTGTCTGCAGAGAGGACTTGTTGAGTGTGCAAGGTTGGCAGCCTGGTTTCCCTGTGTGCACTAGATCGTTGTTCCCTTTGAGGAGACATGGAGGCAGCTATCACAGGGTGGCAATGTCTCAAAGGCCAAGAGCACAGCTGGAGGACGCAGGCATTCAGAGGTCTAAGCGCGGTGGGTGGGGAGCACAGGGGAGCCCTTGGTGGACAAGGAGGAAGGCAGAGCCTGGCAGAAGCGGGGCACTGGAGCCGGGCTGCCCATGCTGGGGAAACCAAGAGCAGAAGCCCAGAGACGGGGGGCCCCTGTCCCGCCCAGGCGCCAGCCCTCTTCTTGCCTTGGTACTTGTCTCTTGTTGGTGGCAGAGTTTTAATGTCTAAAGTACCCTCCAATCGCCTTCCATGATAACGTACTAAAGTCACGTAAGCTGACAGATTGGAGTACGCCCTCAACAGCACAGACTGCGCTAAATACCTGTCATTTGATGGCCTCCAGCCCCGAGCGACGGCTCCTGTCCTCAGTCCCATTTTCTAATGAGTCACTGAGCCCCAGAGAGTAGTTTGCGCCAATTCACTCAGCCAGTAGCCACAGAGCTGGGTCGTGAACCCCGAGGCGCAGCAGGCTCTTCATTCCACGGGACCCCGGGGTCCAGCACCCGGCCAGAGAGCCAGGGTCCCTTGAATTTCTCACCCCTTCTCTGGGGGGGCTTCTTCTGGTCTGTCTCCTACCCAAGAAGCCACGCTCCCCTACTGCCACAGACCAGGCGCTTGCTCTGTCCTCATAGTGCCTTTCCACAGGAGGCGGGGCAGAAATTTCGATTATCTGAGCCTCCTTTAGGCCTCTCAGCCCACAGCCCACTTGAGCCCAGCAGTCTTGCCTCAGCAACTCATCTGCGCTGCAGACAAAGGCTGCGAACTGACCCCTCTCCCTGCCCGGTGGAAGAGCAGCCTCCCCCTGCTCCCTGAGGGGAGCGGCGGCTCCAATTCATCCCGAGAAGATGGCAATTGGATCTCAGCACCGGGACTGGATTGGCCTTCAACACAGAGCCCTAATCTCTGCCCAGAGCGCGTCCACAGCTCAGCCCATTGCACGAAGTGAACGGGCTCTTTCTTTCTCTCCGGCGGGATCTGATAGCTTTTCAGGAAGTCTTTGTACGCAGGCTTGCACAGCTCACTGTACCTGTGTGGGGATGTTAACAAACCGTGGCTATGAAGCCCTGATGCTATCTTTCAGTGAAGTCAATCCGCCTTCCCTGTGAATAGCAGAGTGGAGAAAGCTGAAACAAATTCTCTGTAAATTTTTTTCTTTGACTTCTACAGTATTCACACATAGGTTATTTTCTCTTTCTAGAATTCTGCTGAGCTCATTCCTTTCTGAGTCACGTGCTGCGCCGCCACCGTGTTGAGGGTATTCTAGTGACGGCTCCTCATGGGGCCGCTGATCTCTCAGCCAGCGATGCTCAGTGATGCTTGACTTTTGCGTGAATTTCCTGTTGCTCCTGTAACTTGCTTATGCATTTGTCATAATTACAAGAAGCGTAGTGAGTGAAAGGAATGCAGATGCACTTTTTCACAGTTCGGGAGGTCAGAAGTTCAAAATGGATCTGGAAGAACTAAAATCAAGGATCTGCTGGGCTGGTTCCTTCCCAAGACTCCGGGGAGAGCTTGACCCAGCCTCTCCCAGGTTGAAGGCCATGGCATTGCCTGGCTGGTGGCTGCTTCTGTCTGACCTCTGGTGCCTCCCACACGTCACCTTCCCTCTCTCTGACGTCTGACCCCCTTCCTAGAGGACCCGGTAATTCCTGTCTAGGTCATCCAGGGTAATCTGCCTGGTTTAAGACCTTCAACTTGATCACATCTGAGAAGTCCCTTTCGCCACAGAAGGTAACATTTATAGGTCGCAGAGGTTGGGGGGGGCGAGGGTATCGTTCAGCTACACTGTGCAAAGGACTCTAGGAAGAGCAGCAAGGTCTGTCCTTCCTTCACTCACTCACTGTCCAGCTGTGGTACTGGCTTGCGGGCGCAGGCTTGGCCCCGGGGACCCAGCAAGCACGGGATGCTCTTCCCACCGTGAGTGTCAGATCTGGGAAGATGACAGGAACTGAGTCTCCCTGGGGTAGGCACTGGTGTCCAGGAGGTCTGCCGTGAGAAACGACTTTCAAGCCAGGGCCTGAGATGAGGGCAGCTCACCTGGGTAGAGGTTAGGGAGGCAAAATGACCGCACACAGCCACCACCTGGAGACGAAGCACTGAGTTGCCGCGGTGAGGACTCTTTCGGCCTACACAGGGAGAGTTGCGATCCCTGTTCTAGGTGGGCGTGACTGTTTCTGCTAATCACAGGGCACGGGGCAGTGGGCGGGAGGAGGCCAGGCAGGCTCTGGTGGTAGCAACAGCACAGCGGCCTGCACTGCGCCCTGACTCCCCCTCCTTCGGGCCTGCTGGCCTTGCCCGGAGCAGGGGCCTGGGCTGTGTCTCCCCCGACCTGCAGGGCTGCACAGGCAGAGCGCACCCTGCGTCCCGGGCTGAACGCACACGTGAGTGACAGACCAGCTTCCTCACTTCTCGGTAGATTCGTGGGCCACCGAGTCAGGATATTTACCCAGCCTCAGGACAGCTCCTGCAAGATGCTTATGACTGCAGAGGGAAAAAGAGCTCGCACCTTCACCAAGTGGTCAGAGCTAACATACAAGCAAGGGGACACTGTGGTGCTGTCACCCCTTATGCACACACCACGGAGGATCCCACAACCCTGCTCCTCCATCTGGCCATCAGGGAACATCACACAAACTCACACAGGAACATTCTACAGAAACCTGACTCGTGCCCTTCAAAACTGTCAGTATCTGCAAGGCACAGTGGCACGTGCCTGTCATCCCAGCGCTGGGAGGGTGGCTATGAGTTTGAGGCCACCCTGGGTGACGTGGCAAGACCCTGTCTTAGGAAAAGATTAAGAAAGAATTGTCACATCACAAAAGACAAATCTGCTTTTGTCTCTACGAGGTTTTCCATCCTGAAATCATACAATACGTAATCTTTTGAGACGGGCTTCTTTCAGTGAGTATATCTTCAAGGTTTGTAGACTGTATCAGTACTTCACGTATTTTTATTGCCAAATAACATTCCACTGAGGGGACAAATCACATCTTGTCTAACTCTTCACCAGCTGATGGACAGGCGAGTTGTTTCCATTTTCTGCCTATAATGCATAATTTTGCTATGAGCATTTGCATACACATTTTTCATGTGGACATATGTTTCCTCTCTCCTGGTTGTATAGCTAGGAATAAAATTTCTGGATCACACAGTAAGCCCACCTTTTACCCTTTGAGGAAGTGTCAGACAGTTTTCTAAAACAGTTGCACCATTGAACAAACACTCCTGCCAGACCTGATGGCTGTGACTTTCTCCACGTTCTCAACAGCCCCAGTTCTTTCCTGTCTTGAAATTCCAACCATCCCAGAGAGTATAAGGTGGTACCTCATCGAGTCCTTGTGCTCTCCTCTACAACTTTACTGTTAACCCTGAAATTGTGTCAAAATAGAAAGAGAAAGATCCCGTGTGGTAATTCCTGTGCAAGGAGAGGGCTTGGGGAGAAATCGTTTCTTTCTCTTGGCTGAGCTGACACCTGACAAACAGATCCTCATTCCTCGAATCCAGCAGAGCTGGTGGCCCAAATTCTGGGTTCCTGAATACTTCTCGTTCCTGGGTCCAGGGCTGGGGATTTAGCTCAGTGATTAGAGTGCTTGCCTTGTCAGCGCAAGGCCCTGAGTTCGATCCCCAGCACCAAAAAGAAAAACAAAAAAAACCTGGGTCCAGCGTTTTTATTCATTCACTCAAACCACGTATTTTAAGCCTCAGTTATAAAAAGGGGAATAAGGGTCCATTCCAGAGAGGAGTTCTCCGTATTGTGGAAGGAAACAGATTTGAACCATTATTGTCATGTTGCCTTCCCATGATCTACTGCCCCAGGCCCCGCCGCTCTCTCTCCTCCAAGGGGCTGTTTTGCTCCTTTATCATGCCTTGCCTGATGCCTTGCAAGCAGTCAAGTTTGGAAATGTGATGGGTGGAGGAATTGACTCTTTCATGGTATCAGGGAAAGTTTCTCAGGGGCCAGATGCTGTTGGCTAATGAGGGCGACTTCAGGACACACTCTACGTGCAGTCACCCTGACCTGACTCAGGAAACCCTGCAGGAGAGAAATCCTGTTGGCCAAGACATTTGCACATCTAAAAGATCTTTGATAGCCACAGTTTCTCTCTTAATTCTCCTAAATCATCTGCTTAATAACCCATTCATGAGTCAAAACTTGCCGTTGATAATCATTGTCTTTAGTTCCTTACAAACAGAGCAAACCCACTCCAAGTGGCTTACAAAAAAGAGACCCAGGAACGTTTCCCCGCCCCACCCCCGCCCCGTGCACAGGGCCAGCTTTGAACATGGCTTGAGCTCCTTCCACAGGAGACCAGATAATGTCCCCAAGATCACACATCCGTGACCCACACAGACGCACCCAGTAGCGCGCTGAACTGATCTCCCGGGCATCTTTGAAGCCAATCAAGATGACATCAAGGTTAACTAGCATGCCAGGAACTGCTGATTCACCAAATGGGCAGGGAGGTAGTTTCTACAGCAAAGCTAGTTCCACACAACGTCCTCTTGCTGGGCAAGTCTTGGGAACATAAAGGGGCATTTTAGGGACATGTTATCGAATGCTGTGGTGGACCTAATATGGTCAACTTGCGCCAGAGCGCCCAGCCGGACTGAGTTGGTGTGATGCTGGGTGTATGAGATCCACCTGAGGGTTGTTGCTGATGCAACATAAAGCTGAGTGGGAGCAGAAGCTAGTTGGCGGGCTGTTTCCCAGGAGAAGCTCTGCTGTGGCTGGTTCTTCCGAAAGAAACTCAGCTGTCCTCCTGGAGGAGGGAGCTCAGGGCCTTGCTGTCCTCGAGGATGGCTGCTGTTGCTTCAGGGGAGCTCTGGTTGTCATCTCTGCTGCGAGCATCGTGTCCTGGTTCCAGGGAAGATTTCTTCAGCCGTCATCTGCAGACACAGACATACATGGACAGTGCTGTGGACTCCCAGCCCTCAATTGATCTTTCGGGTCTCAGTGCCTAGATGGATATTCGGCACCTTCTGCATTTGGTTTCTGGGTGAATATTGTAATCTATAAATGTCCCCTATTAAATCTGCTCTCCTAGGACCATTGGCTCTGAAAACCTAACTAATACAAATGCCCTGGTTTTTCTCAGGAGCAATACAGTGTCTTATTCCATTTTCTGTTTCTGTGACAAGATGTGGTTGTGTAACTTCTAGAGACCTATTTAGGTCACAGTTCTGGGGTCTCGGAAACCCAAGAGCTCTGTACCAGCCTCTGGAGAGGACCTTCTTCCACTATGTACAACATGGCAGAGGGGATGGCCTGGCGAGACAGAGCAAGTACCGAGGGGGTCTCTTCCTCTCCTAATGCCGTCACTAATGCTCTCTCGGGGACCTACCCTCAGGGCCTCCTCTAATTTGTTCTCTTTGTGGTGCTGAGAGCTGGACCCAGAGGCCTTTGCCCTGAGCTCCCCAGTCCTCATTTTTTTAAAGATATCTTCTCACTAAGGTGCTAAATTCCAGGTTGTGCTCAGATTTGCGATCCTGATCCTTCTGCCTCAGCCTCTCAGAACAGTGGGATTACAGGCATGTACAACCTGGCTTCATTAAAATCTTAGTCACCTTCCAAAGGTTTCACTTCTAAATACCATTAATATATGACTTTGGAGATTAAATTTCTGATACATGAATTCTGAAGGACATACCCAAGCCACAGCACTGGACCAACCTATGTCTTGAGTTCTGTGGCCTCTGGACCAGCTCAGGCCAATATTGATAGAGTTTTTCAACACACATTAGAGTAGTGCTGGGTCCACCCACGAACCCTAGGGTCTGCTCTGTCCGATGACACCAGCTCATGTTGGGCACATCCAGTCACGTGATCTTTGATGTTCCACGGTCAAGTGACTTAGTTGCATATGGTGATGCTGTTCAGATGGCAAGCAGCTCCTCACCGCGGTGGTGCAGCCTTACTCCAGACCCTCTACACATGTGCTGCAACCCTCCTCTTAGGGCTTTCTAGAAATTCCAAACAACTTCTGTAGACTTCCTACACTATCTGGTCTGGTATTTGTATGACCTGAACAAACCTGGTCTATCCAGAGTCTGTTCTTACCAAAAGTCTTCAGATCTTGGAATTTATTGCTCAAAGTGCAATTTATGCCACCTGCCAAGGCCAAGAAGACTCACAAATGTCGTGCCCCTGTCCCAGGCAGGAGGTAAGAAATGCAGCAGTTTGAATTCGACCTTAGGCGAGATATCTCTGCAGGTCACTTGGTCCACAGGGTTACCCCTAAATCTTTGGAATGATCGTTTGCCTTCTTTGATAATGTGTGTTACTTAGGGCTTTATGAGTCCTTTTGATTTCCTGCCCATGAGATCGGGGCAATAAGGCTTGAACTGTGGCTTGAACTGTGACTGAGCGCAAGAAAGCTAAACCATCCTGGGGAAGTGTATCCTGCTGCCCGTGACAGTGAACTTTCGATGGCCCTTCCTGGCGGAGGCGGAAAAGAACATGTTCGTAAGGGCAGTGAGGCCTACCAGGCCCCGGGGACTGCATCCATCTGTTCTGGTGGGTACCACACCTGGCTTAAACTGTGCTTAGTGCTGTCTTTGGGTCGAGTTCATGCGGGTCACTGTCTTTGGCCAAATCCATCTGGTTTTTTCGGATGCTTCTACAGGTGGATTGGATGTGTATGTATGGTAAGGACCATCACCCCTCGTTCTTAAAGTCTTTGAAAGTGCACGATTCCTCCTGGAGCGTGCTCTTCTGACTCGCTACCTTGCTCAGGAAGCTCGTTACTGCTGTGGGCAGTGGAGGCTCAGTCCTGCCGGCCAGTCCCATGGAATGCAGTTCACTGTCATCTCCTCAAAAGACTAGAAGCTGGGACATTTATCTGTCTCCTGTTGCTTGAGGGGTACCCCTGGGCCTTGCTTCTAGCCTACTGGGCACACCTGTGTGGTGGGTTCTTGAAGCAGGACACCAAAGTATGCTGAGGAGACAGGTGAGCAAGTGTGCAGGGCACTCTTAGGACTTCATATTTCATTGTCATCCCTTAGCTAAGCCCCTGAGGTGTTTTGTCTTGTTTTGAATTGACCTCAGTTTACCCATCTGCGATGGTCTCAGGAAGACCACAGCGATTGTGTGTGGTTGATGTATGTCTCTCTTGCATTGGCCTCCTCGGATACCTCCCACAAAGCGAGAAACAGCCTGAGAACCCTTTAAACGTCCTGGCCCTTCCCAAGATACCATCCTGCCCCTGTATGGCAAAGGCAGAGAGCACGGGGTCACAGGTCCAATGCAAATACCAGGCACAGAACACACACTGGATTTGGAAGAATGTCTAAAGGATTTGGGCTCTACAAACACAGCACTTTTGGCAGCTTGAAACAGTTATAATCCTGTGTCCATAAATGTCATTTTACTTTATGAGGAGCTGGGCCTATTTTCCTTCAGCTGATAAGTCCCCTTGCATTATGAATAAAACTCCAAAGCGTACATGAAAATTCATTTGGCTGTACCTCAGAAATTCCCCAATTTCCTATTTCAGGCCTGTGAACAATAGAAATAGCTTTCTTTTAATTGATTCTAGAGGGAATTAGAATCTGTCTTTGGCCTGGTCTTCGCGGCTTCAGGATGTGAAAACCGTGTCGTGGTGATTATTTTCTGGCTTCTTGGTGGCCCCCCAATGGTGTACCCAAGGCCACAGCTCCAACCATTCCATCAGAAGTGGGGTTGTGGGCAACAACAGGGACCAGCATGAGAAAAACAGCCCAACGCCTCTATGTTGGCCCGTTTGTCCAAAATTACCATCCTCTGTGCCACCAACAATAGATAAATCAATTAAAGGCATAAAATGGAATTTCTCTGAGTTCTGTTATTATTATAAAGCACTTCTGAAGAAGTCATTAATAATATGCACTACAGTTCAATATATACTGCCATGAATTAGAGAGCACTTTCTTCCCAGGACAGAGTATAACCTAGCATCACCTGTTGAGATACAGCTTTCGTCCGCAACATCGGTTTTCTCATCTTTAAAAATGTGAGTCCATTGGTTAGGATGACTCTAATCCCAAATGGGAAATCCAAATGGCTAGACTGTGAAACAGACACTGTCACGATGGTCCCAGGTTGTCTGCTGGGACGAAGGGCAGAAAACTTTCAAGCAAGGTGAGAGAGGAACACACCTGACTTCTTCTGTCTTTCTAGCCCATAAGGTTAAAAATACAGCTCAGGATAATTTCCGGATTTACATCATAAGGCCCGGCCACCAGGAGGAGGCTGAATGCTTTAGCTCTGAAATTTCCAGAGAAGACTCTGGGTCGCCTGGCACCAGTTAGCTGTGGTCAGGTGTATAGTCACGGGCTATCATGGTGAGTCCCTCTGGAACCACAGCGGGAGGAGGGGAAGGCCCCAGAGAGAGACACTGAGATGGCCTCACTGCACTTCTCTCTTAGCATTGCCAAGGCTCCTTCCACCTGCGGCAGCCCACCTTGCCTTTCTGCCTGACTTACACAGGCTTTCATTTTAAGGAAACGAGTGACTGTGTGTTTCCCAAACATGGGTGGATACCTGTTCTAGCCAAACCTGAATCTGCCATAGGTGCCAAGTACCCTACATCCCAGCTTTTCACTCATTCAGCCATTACGTGTTTAGGCTTATAAACAGCTCCCTCAGGCACACCAGAACACCCAACTGGAAATCCCACCGGCTATGATCACTTTTGTTCTGGTCAGAATCATTGCTCCCAAGATGGGGACCATGTGGACCGAGAATATTTAAAAGTCTTCCAAGTCAGTGTTGTAGAATGAGTCTCTTTACTTTTTATTTTTTTATAAAAGCAATAAATCTTAGCAATAGGAAAGCCATTCATTCATTCTACAAGGTTTTAGTACATTCCTACCATAATCAAATGCCATCGAGAGTCAAATGGTACAAAATCAAATACTATATCAAATATTATGCATTCATGGAACTCAGTTCTCTGCTGGAGAGAGATGCAAGCAAGTAGACTACATAAAAATACAAAAATGTAAATAAAGTGGCACAGTGAAATAAATTATTAATTGTTTAAAAAGGGGGGAGTAGGAGACTTAGAGAAGAATTCATAAGGCAGGCAGTGTTGCAGACAGTTGTACAAAATGAGATTGAACTTCCCAGGGAAGATGGCCCCAAACACACTGCGTAAATGAATGGACAGCTCAGAAAACCAGCAGCATTACCTCAAGGGCAACATAAAGCTGTTGGCTGGTGAAGAATCCCACCACACGGAATCATGACTTTCTCATGTCTCATTCTTATTATTTTGGCAAATTCCTTTCTTTATTAGGGTAAGCTAAGCTGTAGTAATAAACACACCTCCCAAAATGTACGCAGGCTAAAATGCAGTAGACATTTGTTTCCCACTCCCATGACCACTGGCCGACAGCTCCCCACCACACTGTGACTCAGGGCCCCCGCTCCGCCCACTCCTGAGGTCTCAGGTGACGTCAGGAGAAAGTAAGTCTTCGGCGGAGGCAGCATCTTGAGGGCGGAAGTGGTTCAACCTTCCCTTCAGGTTCCGGTGATGGGACTTGGTCTCTGCAGACAAAGCTGAAAATGGCAGTTGCTTCCCGAGTGGTCACTTCCCGAGCGCAGCCAAAGCCTGAGGACAGGGGTACTGGCTCTGGGCAGCAGGCAGGTGTCCCTGGGGCTGCACACTGCGCGACCCCTGACAGCCACACCGCCTCGCAGACTAGTGACGCAAACACGGTCACAAAAACAATTTAAACGGAGAAGGAGAAACCCTAAGCCTTTGAATTCCTACTTCAAAATACTTGAAAAGGGAATTTTATTTACCTTCAAATATACATTTTAAAAATAGATTTTTAAATGGTAGTCGATCATTTCAGATCATTTTTAAGGTGATCTTGACTGGAATATTTTTCAATGTTTCTCTCTGCCTTCTGACTTTACTTGTGGTGTAACCAAGTTTGGTGTAATCTGAAAACAGGAAAAACGAAAAAATAAAGTTTTTAAAATAATAGCATGAAAATGCGATTTTATTCTAAGATTCCAATAGCTATTATATAAATAACCAGTGAGTAAAAGAGGTATTTTTAAAGATCAAAATACGAAACAGCTTTTTCTACTTTCATCTACTTTATGTACATATGAACTAACTTGCTCTAAAATGAAGCAAGATTTTTACTTTGCTGCCTTTCTCTTTCGAACATGATTCACACATTTTGACCAAGCAATTACACGGTTAGTATTTAATCCTAAAGAAATGAGCTGCTCTGAGAGACTCGGGCAGGAGGATTGCAAGTTAGAGCCCATCCCGGACAACTTAGTGACTTGGTGATTTGTTTCAAAATAAAAAATAAAAAGCAGCTGGGGATGTGGCTCAGCACAAAGGCCCTGGATTCAATCCCCAATACACACAAAAAAATTACCAGAGAAGTGTGCCAGACTGCATTTTTATGGATGTGCATCCTCATCATACTATTTGCCATAGTAAATTAAGTTTACATTTAAATGTACAACAAGGTGGAGGAGGTTAAATAAGCAGCCTGGTCAGTAGGATGATTTGCTCTTCTGTTTACTCCTGACATCCTTGTGCAATCAGAATTCGCGCCTGTTTTACCCTCAGAAGTATCTCAGTTTGAATGATAAAATTATAGAGTCAACCTACATATAGGGAAGCACTGAAGCCATTAAATCTGTGATATATGAGATTATATAGTAAAAGGATACTTTTCATAATTTGTTGGGCTTTGTAAAATGCAGTTTACTCTTAGTAGACTCAACACAATTCCAATTAAAATCCAACAGGTTATTTCAAGGATATCGACAAACCAATTCTAAAGTTCATACAGAATGGTCACCACAATAACGAAGAACACAACCCGGAAGGGACCTACTAGGTTCCCACAGCTACCAGAAGGCTAAGTGATCAGCACGGTGTGGTGTTGGTGAGACATAGACAAAAGGATCACCGGAACCTAATAAAGAACCCGGAAACACATGCCCGCAAATGCAATCAGCTGATCTCTGAGAAAGATGCAGAGCCGATGCAGTGGAGAAAAACGGTCTTCTCAACAAGTGGTACAGGGACCACTCTACACCCACATGCAATAAATACATACACACATATAGATCCTACATCTTTCACAAAAATTAACTCAAAGAAGACCATAGACCTAAATGTAAAATGCAAAACTATAAAATTCCTAGGAGTAAACATAAGAGAAAAATCTAGCTGATCTTGGGTTCGTGGCAACCTTCTCAGATACAGCACCAAAGACACGATTGATGAAGAAATAACTGATTGTGGAGCATTATGAAAATGAAAGACTTTTGCTCTGCAAAAGAGACTGTTAAGACAATGAAAGGATAAGCCCACAGGTCAGAAGAAAGGATTTGCAAAGTATGTATCTGATAGAGGACTTGTATCTATAGTATACATATAAGGAACCCTTAGAACTCAATGAAAAGAGACCCGTATTTAAGGGGTGGACAAAAGACCTGAAGAGAGATATATGAATGGCACCAGAGATACATGAATGGCAAATGTGTATCTGAGAAGATGTTCCGTGTCATGTGTCATCAGGAAGCTGAAATTTAAAAAATGAGATAACTCAACATACCAGCAAGAATGGGCAGAATCCCCGACACTGTCAGCACCTAAGGCTGGAGAGGCCGTGAGACAACGTGAGTTCCCGTTCACTGCAGTGCGCGTGTAGCATGGTGCAGCCCCTTCAGAAGACAGCGTGGTGGTTTCTGACAAGGCTAAACACAGTCCTAATACAGGATCCTGGGCTGGAGTGTAGCTCGCTGGTAGAGTGTAAGCATAGCATGCCTGAGGCCCTGGTTTCCATCCCCAGTCCTGGGAAAAAAAACAAAACACTAGTACATGATCCAGCAATCACACACCTGATGATTTGAAAATGTGTGCACACACACACAAACGTACACACATACAAACTTTGCACAAATGTTTTTAGCAGGTTTATTTACAGCTGACCAAATATAGAGCAACCAAGATGACCTTCACTAGATGAATGAACAAATTGCCCCATATGCATGCAATAAATTATTACCCCATACAATTTTAAATGAGCAAATGAAAGCCACAAAAAGGCATGGAGGAAATATACATACATTTTGCTAAGTGAAAAGGAAAGCCAATCTGAAAAGCCTTAATACTATATGAGCCCAACTACATGGCATTCTGGAAAAAGCAACACTATTAATAGTAGAAAAAAATCAGTGATTTCCAATAGTTCTGGTGGGAAAGGGAGAGATGAGTGTGTAGATCCCAATGGGTCTTAGGGCAATGAATCTATCCCATATGGTACTGTAATAGTGGCTTCATAACACTAGGCATTTGTCAAAACCCATAGAATGGTACAACACTAATACTGCACTCCAATTAAAACTGTGGAATTTAGACAGTACTGCATGTCTTAGTTACTTTTCTCATTGCTGGGACAAAATACCCAACACCCACAAGATAAAGGAGGAAAAGTTTATTTTAGTTCATCGTTGGTAGAAGTTTCAGTGCAAAGTTGGCTGGTTCCAAGGCATGGCAGAACAACATGGCAGAGGAGAAACAGTCCACATCAGAACAAGCAGGAGGCAGTAAGCAGCAAACCTCCCTTTCCCTTTTATCCCATTCAGGCTACAAGCATTCTGGGTGGTGCCACCCACACCCAGGGTGGGCCTTCCCATTATCCACACCCAGAACTATACTAAACCAATTTAGTTATTACACACCCTTAATCTCAGTATCACACACCCTAATCCAGCATTGCACACCCGTGATCCAGCTACCTCTCAAAAGCCCCACCTATGAATGCATGAGGCTTTGGGGGGACATCTAGATACAAGTCATAACACTTCAACAATATTGAATGTTGGTTCATCAACAGTTTTGTTTTGTTTTGTTTTGTTTTTGGTTCTGGGGATCAAACTTGGGACCTCGCGCTTGCGAGGCAGATATTCTGACCACTGAGCAAAACCCCCAGCCCTGGTTCATCAATGGTAACAAATGTACCACACTAAAGCAATATATTAATAATAGGAGAAATTTTGGGTACACAGGTTATATGGGTACTCTGTTCTTTCTGCTCAATTTTTATGTACACCTAAAATTGCTCTGAATGTGCAGTCTATTAAAATGCAGTTTAATTTTTCACAACTGAGTATAAAATTAGCTGTGGGTTTCTCATACATGGCCACTGTTGTTTTGAGGCACATTCCTTCTGTACCTCATTTGGTTAGAGATTTTTTTTTATCATGAAAAGATGTTAAATTTTGGAAAATATTTTTTTCTGCATGAAATATATATGGCTTTTGCATGAAAAATGAGAAGCAATGATCATAATGGTTTTTTGTTTTCACTGTGTTAATGTGATGTATCACATTTACTGATTTGTTTAACCATCTTTGCATCCCAGAGATAAATCGTACTTGATCATGATGGAAGACACTTTTAATGTGCTGCTGAATTCAGAATGTTAGTATTTTATTGAGGATTTTTGCATCTATCTTCATCAAAGATATTGGACTATAATTTTCTTTTCCTATAATGTCCTTGTCTTATTTTTGTATTAGGGTAACAATGGCCCTGTAAAAAAAAAATTGAAAGCATTCCTTCTTCCTAAAATTTTGAAAGCATTTGAGAAGGACCCATATTAGTTCTTTAAATGTTTGGCAGAATTTGTCCATGAAGACATCATGTCCTGGGCTTTTCTTTGATGGGAGAATTTTATTACCAATTCAGTCTTCATACACATTATTGATCTGTTCAGATTTTCTATTTCTTCATGATTCAGACTTCATAGGTTGAATGTACCCAGGAATCCATCCATTTCTTCTAGATTACCCAATGTGTTGAGGAACAATTGTTCACAGTAGTCTTTTAGGATCCTTAGTGCTTCCGTGGTACCAGTTTTAATGTGTCCACTTTCGTTTTGGCTTTTACTTACTTGAGGTTTCTCTTTTTTTCTTAGTCTAGCTAAAGGTTGGCCTCTTTATCACTTTTTTTTTTAAACACAACTCTTTCACTGATGTTTTGTATTGTTTTTCTAGTCTCTGTTTTATTTTTTCCGTGACCTTTGTTAGTTCCTTCTTTCTTGGGATTGTTTTATTCTCCTTTTCTCATTTCTTGAGGTGTAATGTTAGGTTGATTATTTGAGACTGTGCTTCTTTTTTAAGGTAGGCATTTATTGCCCTAAACTTTCTTTTGCTGTATTCCAAATAATGGAGGGAAAAAAAAAAGAATGTAAGAGTGAAAGGCTTTTCTCTAAAATACAGATGCCCACTCTCATCATTTCTACTCAGCGTAGTATTGGAAGTTCACGCAGGAAGAGCTGGGCAAGATGGAAAGAACAAGGCTTCCAAACAGGGAGGTGGGGTGAAGTTGTCATTGTTTGCTGAGGCCACGACTTTGTATGCAGAAAACCATAAAGACTATACCAAGGCAACCTGTTAGAACTAATAAACAAGTACAATACACACCAACACACAAAATCAACCGTGTTTCTATCAAATAACAAAAAAGTATCCAAAAAGGAAACTAAGAAAACAATGTCATTTACAATAGCCACAAAAAATATAAAATACTTGAGAATAAATTTAATTAAAAAGATGAAAGACCTGTACACTGAAAACTATAAAATGTTGATGAAAGAAATTGAACATGACACAAGTAAGTGGGAAAATATCCATGTTCATGGATTGAAAGAATTAATATTGTTAAAATGTCCGTACTGCTCAAAGCAATATATAGATTCAAGGCAATATCTATCAAAATTGCATTATTTTAATAGAAATAGGAAAAAAATTAAGATTCATATGAGGCCAAAAAAAAAAAAAACCCCAAGGCAATAGTAAGCAAAAATAACAAAGCTGGCAGTTTTGCAGTATCTAATTTCAAACCATACCCCAAGTCTATGGGAATTAATGCAGCATAGTAGAGACCAACAATAAACACATTGGCCAACGGAACAGACTGGAGATCCCAAAAAGGAATGACACACGTATCGTCAACTGATTTTTGACAAAGTCCTAAGACTACACAATGGGAAAGAGTGGTCTCTTCAGTTAACAGTGTTGGGAAAGCTGGGTATCTGTATGCAAAAGAATGAGGCTCTGCCAGATGACTCCACCCTGCGGCTGCTACGAATAACTCTGCCCTGTAACCTCCAGAGGACCTGTCCCATCTGTCCTCACTCTGAAAGTTCCCTAATATGTCCATGAAATGCAGCAAACTGCACACGTGTGGCCCACTCCCACCCCTCACATTCCCCAGGTTGCTCCAGGCGGGCTCCCTCCAGTGCACCCCCTGTGCTGCAGGTCATGTCCCAGTAAACCCCTGCACAGGTGGTTCTTTTGCCTACTTGCGATTCTCATCTTAGGCAGAGTGGGCTGAGTGGGTTGCAGTAAGAAGATCTGGTACCACTAGGAGCTCCAAGCCCTGAAGGGTTTAGAGATAACCAGAGACTGGCAGTAACTGGCAGAGACCAGCAGTGGCCAGCAGCAGCAGCCGATGGCACTTGGCATTGACCAGGACAATGGATGGGGACCTGCAGTGACTTACAAAGAGCCTAAGTGAGACAGCAGAAGCTGCTGGAAGACCTCTGGGAGGCCACTAGGGGGGCCATGAGCTTCTGCTGCAGAGATGCTGGTAGTGGTGGCTGGAAGCTGCCAACAGCTCTAACACTAAGAGCCATGACAGGCTGGCACTCAGAGCCCACAAGGCCACTAACATCAAAGGAGTAGCACTTTGCCAATTCATGATTTCCACTCGATTGAGGAAAAGGACTCTTGGCTGCATGGTGCCAGAGCAATAACCCCTGGGGATCCTCAGGACTTGTGAGCAGAGTCACTCTGCAATGAGAACACTTTCTGCTCTGCGTCCACACTGGGCTGAAGGCCATCTTTTCTTTGCTCTTCCTTTCCCTTGACTTCCTGGGTGCCCCCAGTTTGACTCCCCCAGAAGTAGACCCCAAGACCCAGGGAGCATGGGCAGCTCATGGGAAGTGATCTTGGGAGCATGATGGGGAGGGAGGCATGAGACAGACAAGGGCTCCACAAACCTGGTGTGCTCAGCCCACCCAAACAACTGGGGACCCACACATCAGCCTTCCCTCCATCCGTTAGGACAGAGGTGCTAGGAGGGGAAGGTGCGGTCTTGGGAATCACACAGGGGTCAACAGTCTCCTCGGCTCCCTATCCCAGAGAAGGCAGTTTGTAACTTTGGGAAAGCATGGTGGGCATGGGCCCAGGCTGCTTCCCAAGGGCAAGGCACTGCCGGGCGCTGTGCTGGCACAGTAGGCTCAGATTCCTCTGGGACGCAGACCTGCGTGCTCCTGGGCCCTGAGTCCACACCCTTAACCAGCATCCCGAAACTTCGGTAAGGAACATCCTCCTGGTCCACGTTTCTCCTTCCCTACACAAACAGGGATGGGAACCAGGGCCGCACACAGCCCTCACCTCCTGTGGGCCTCGTTGGGAGATTGGGAGGCTGCGTTCCTGGGTTCAGAGCGCTGGCGGAGCACGGCAGCCCCTCCTTTACCTGGGCAAGGCTCCCAGTGCCTCTGCAGTGGGAAGTCAGAGACTCTGACCTTAGTCAGCCTCCTAGTAGTGGGGCTGTTATGGCTGCCACCCAGAGGTGTGGCTTTCTGAACCAATTTCTGTATTTGATCCCCAGTTTCAGGGGTGGGGACCAGTTTAAGGCTTTTTTATAAAGGGGAAAGGGGAGAAAAGACAGCCATAAAAATGTATTAACATCTAATCCTGTTAAAATGTCCCTGCTGTATGCCAGCACAACAGCGCATTCAGAATGTGTACTAATTACCCCGTCGGATCCTGGGTGTATCCTTTATTTGCAGCCCCTGACCTTTTTGTTAATAACTTTGCGTTATATTCATTGACCTGAAACAAATTGAATTCAGTGGCAACCACTCAAGAATTGAATTGCATAGTCTTCTTAATTGGTCTCTTATTTAAATGTGAGGAAGTAACAGCTTGCCACCTGTAATGTTTCCAACAAAATAAAATTGAAATTCTAATATCTTTTCCCTAAGCTAGGAGAATTTTTTTTCAAGGTCTGGCTTTGAAAATATCATTCCAGTATTATCTTCAAAAAGAATCTCTGAATTGTTGTTGTTGTTGCCAATGCTGAAAAAAAACACCTCTATGGAAACACGCTCATTAGGAGAGAGTCATAGAAATCAACTCTTCTGGGAAGCAGCCCAGAATAGGTGCCACTCCATTCCGGTCGTCAGGAGTTGTACGGACTCACCTTCCCGGCTCTTTGGATTTTGGATTGTGTGATTTAATATGCCTCTAGCTGGCAAAATGGGGAGTGCTAAGACAGGAGTATGTTAAGCATGCAAAGATATTTTCCACTGTATTTGTTGCTTTTAAGTCCTTGAGCTGCATTGTCTGTTGGCTGGAGGGGGCAGGAATCTAATTTCAGGAGTTTAGTGATGTTCTCCTGCCGCCCGCTTCCCAGTCAGTAGACAGGGGCGCTAACATTGTTCTTTACACTGTTCACGCCTCTCTTTCCTTGGAGGATTCTTGCAAGCGATCAAAGAGATAGGAGCTGCTGAAAATTTTTGGCGCTGCTTTCTAATTTCAGTCTGCAATTAATTGTCCCAACTGCAAAGAATGACTTACTCCTTTCCTTACTATATTTAACTGAAAATGCAAATGTTATTAGTGGACTGATAGCTGATAAGGGCGCCTTAACCTCCATTAGTGGGGACCGTGGGGACGGTGCCACGTTGGCATTTTCGAAGTGTCTCCGTGACAGCACTCACTGCACAAACACCCGGCTGTCACCGCGAGCTTTATCACTCGGTTTTTCCCTCCGAATGTAGACTAATAAGCCCAGAAATTACAATTGCCTCCCTGCCGAATCTGTGATAGGCGGAAATAATGATATCAGTGCCCTGCTAATCTTCTTGCCTCCACGCTTGGCACTGTCCTATTGAGTCACCTGTCACACTCCGCTTTGATGAGGCGAATTCAATCTCCCTGCTGTAATGACAATGGGGCCATTTTAATGTTTGAAAATGATTATGTGGAGGCTTCATCGTGCTTGGGCCTGGCAGGCAAACCGAGGTGCTGGGCGCACCAGGACAGCAGGCTCTGGCCACCGGGCGGGGCTGGGGACACTGCTGTGTTATTAGGAAATCTACGTGGAATTCACTCTCTTGTGAGCCTCTGTGGTGGCCTTGCAGGAGGGAGGGGTGGGGAGGAAGGGGTGGGACCATATTTCAGGAGCTCATGGATTGGTGGATTCCTCTGTTGTCAGCCACATCTGCCTCTCAAAGGATCCCCGAACATCTGTGTGGCTCTCGGAGGCAGCGGTGGAGCTTACGAATACTCACAGTGACACCACCAACATCCCAGCAAAATCTACTGAGGCTACGAGTGGGACAGCAGTGTTTCTTGGCTAGGATGTTAACCAAGTATAATAACGCTCCCTCCAGGCCCGCTCTTGCCTTGTTATTTGACAGCAATCCTGCTGCAGAACCAAAAAATAAATTTAACTTGAAAAATAGCAGATGTTAATGAAGATCTGGAGCAACTGGAACCCAACTGCTGACATCAACTTCTAAAATCACGTTGGAAAAGCAGCAATCTCTCTTAAAGCCTAGCGACCTTGTTCCTAAGTAAATGTCCAACGGACATGTGAGTATGTGTTTAACAGAAGACACGAACTAGACTGTTTGTGGCAGCATCCTCCATGATAGTGCTGAGCTGGTCCATCAATGCCTGCCAGCGGCAGAGTGGACACACAGGTCAGGACTGGCCCCCTGTGAAAGGCTATACAGCCATCAGCATGAATGAGCTGCAATGGCGTGGCTGAATCTCACAAACATGGTGTTGAAAGAAAAGGGCAAATGTCAAAGAATGCGTACATAAAGATTTTCATTTCTACAAATTCAGAGCCAAGTAAAACTGCTCTGAGGTGAGCGACACTGGGATCAAGGCTGCCCTTGGTGGAAGTGAGGACTAGAAGAGGAAGACACAAGGGCTTGGACTAAAGAGGACTAGAGGACTAGAAGAGGAAGGCGTTAGGGCTGCTCACACGCTGGGTGCTGGTCACAGTGTAGCATTTGATTTCAAAAAAACCACTGATCTGCATCCTTCTTTGCATTATACTTGAACAAAGTCACATTGTGTTTAATTAAACAGCAGACGTCAATATATGGGTTGCCATATGTTTTCCTGCCTCGGCAGCACAAAGGGACTAAGGACAGAAAAGCCACTTCGTAGCTGACCTTGGCAACGACGCGCTGAGCACAGAGTGCATCACTGAGGGGCGCGCACATTCCTCTCTCCCAGTCTGGCCGCTGGACACCAGAGAAAGCACTCGGCCATCGGAAGCCTCCGCGTTCATAGCGCTGCCCTGCCTGTGAGAACCAAGGAGGCGCTGGGAGCCACAGGAAGCACACGTGCCAGTGTGCAGCACTCTCGGGGGGTACAGCAGGTGTCACGGGTGCCACCGTCCTTCCGGTCAAGAACCGGGTGGCCCAGGGTTCCTTCCCAAACTCCTACAAGCTCTTCCTGCCGTTCTCTGATGCTTTCGCCGATCAAGTCCCGCACTCCCTTTCAGAACTGCTGCACACACAAAGCTTTCCCATTTGAACAACAAAACTCAAAAAAAAACCACCCATTTTTATCTCGGGTAATTGCGTCCCAGAGGGGCGGCAGCCCACGGAACATGCAGCCCACAGGCTCACTGCCTGGCAAACAAAACCCCACTTGACTGTGGCAGTCACAGCCCTTCCTGACCTGGCCCCAGTCTCCCCTACAGCCCACCATCTCCAGCCTCTCCTGTGTCCACACCTACTCTGACCTTGTCTCTTTCTCCACCCCTTTCCTGCACGCTTCGGGGGTAGAATCTCCTCCTTTCCCTCTACCTGTTTCTTCCAGCTCGAAGCCCACTGTTTCTCTAAGGTACCATCCAGAAATTTTCCCTCCGTGGACCCTCTGCTCCTCTGGGCGGGAGCAGAGACACTCAAGGCTGATCCTCAGGGGGACCTCACGGGCCTTCGTTTGGAGGCAGAGCGGATATTACTGTGCTATAAGCCATGTGCTTCCCAGCATCTCCAGTCTTTTTTTGACCAATAAATATAAACATAGCCGTGTGGACACTTCCAGGACAAGGTAGCAAAAATCCCACCCTCAGCTCTGCGGTTCTTCCCCTCACCTGCCACAGCAACCTCGGACACCAGGTGGGGTCCTGAGGGTGCAGACAGCCCAGCTCAGCTGTACCAGACACCCAAACCACAGGCACACGGCAGCTGGTAGCAGCGGATGAGCACGATTTGAACATTTTCCCCTCTGATCCCAGGCCCCTCAGGATCTGGCCTTAACAGCGCATGTGCACACACGTACAAGTGTGAACTTTTCTCCGGCAAGCCTGTAGGCCGCTGGAACTCAGAGTCTCTTCATCTCCAGCTCTCCAGTGTCTCCGTCAAGTGTTGGAGCTAAGGGGAGTTGAGCAATGTGCGTCGAGTTGACCATGTTTGGTTTTGTTTCTCAACAGAGACAAAGTCCAGGTAGCAAAGTGAGGCTCTCTCTCCTTGTCCATGTAGTAACACAACTGTGGCCCAAGACAGCTTGGAGCTAGCTGTGCACACAGCAGTGTTGCCAAGCAGGGCAGCCAGCATTTCCATGGGACACCAGACCCCCTTCCTCCCTGGAGACCACCCCCACCCCGCTGCTTCCCAGCCACCAGGCACGGTGATTCATGGCAAACTCAGTGTGTGTGTGTGTGTGTGTGTGTGTGTGTGTGTGTGTGTGTATTCTGCCTCTTTGTGCACCCTGTGGCATGGTGGGGGAGTTCCTACAATGGGCAGACATGTGTATGTGCTTTCAGCTTATTTAAATCTGCTCTTCACTGCTTGCAACTACTGATCTCTTTATGCCCAAAGAGTCACCAATAAAGATATCCATGTAAGCTTTCATCTAAATTTCCAAAAAATTCAAAGAGAATATTTCAAATTATTTAGACACAATTTGATTATTGTGTCTGGCTTGACAAAGGAAAAACTAAGACTCAAAAAGAAAGGGCCCTCGTTTCATAAATTGTCTATGACTTTATGTTCAGGGTGGATAAACTGTCTGTGCTCTCAGAGATCCACGAAGGAAACTGAACACCAAATTTGACTAAGTCCAAAGATTTTTGGTTACTGAACCACTGAGACACTACTGAATATGGAGTACACCCTGTCCAACGTAGGTAAATTAAATTTTACCTAATGGTGTCGGTCAGCTTTCCATTGCTGTAACAAATACCCAAAACCATGAACTCGCAAAGAAAAACGTTTGATTTTGGCTCTAGATTCAGAGGTTTCAGTCCATGGTTGGTTGCCTCCATTGCTTCTGGGCCAAAAGTTCTTTGGTCATGACCAGGACATAAAAAAAACAAATGAGAAAGACCAGTGTCCCACAGTCCCTTCGGGGTTCTGTCCCCAGTAATCTAAGATCAGGCTCCATCTCAGCACGGTCCCTGGGAGGAGGTCAGCCCCCTCCTCCCAGGGACTGTGCTAAGGACCAAGCCCCACACGGGCCTTGGATTTAGGATCCAAACTACAGCACCAACCGAATGAATTATCTGCAGAGTGGGGTCTGTTCTGGTTATCTTTCTCACTAGGAAGCTCAACTGGAAACTGAATACCAACCGTAGTAACTCTGCTGCAGCCCAACCCAACCCAGGGCCTAGAGTGCAGAATGGCTGCAAGTGGCTTATTTCTAAGTGGTCCCAGGAAGTGCTTGCGGGAAGGGAAGGAAGCTAAGATAAGGTGGGTTCATAAACGGGTTAATTTAAGCCAACTGGAGAGTTCCAAATGACAGCCGAGGGCCAGGGCCAGCTGTCCACTTTAGGTCAAGGGAGCCAGGTCCTCATCCGCCCCTCGTCCCCTAGGCTGGAGTCCCTCCCAGGGCGCCTGCTGGTATTTGCACAGGTGCATTTACAGGAGACCCCCAGCAGCCACCAAGATACCGCAGGCCACGAAGCTCGCAAGCACCAGCTCCCGGCACCAACACCCCTCTCCTGTCTCTCCCATGATGAACTTTCCACAGCTCCAATTCTTTTTTAGAAGTAGGCAGGGTGCACATTATTTTTCAAAAACGAGATTCATTCGTTAGTTTGCCACCTATTACTTTGGAGTGTATAAGAGGGAAGCCTTGGACTGGGGTAGCGGAGGAGCTGCAGCAGTATGTCCTGGCTGATATGATCCAAGCTGATCAAAAGCCGCAGGACAGAAAAGTGCTCACCTCCAGAGACCCCTGGCGCCGGCAGACTCATTAACACACCCCAGATGCCCAGATCTAGGCTTCTGTCCCGCCCCCAGCTGCTCACTTCCGCCTTTTCTCGGCTCATTAGCCCCCGCCGTGAAGGAGCAGTGGTGCGATCAGAGCCAAGGGAGTCTTTGTGTTTTTAACTTGATTCAGGCCACGATGAAGTTGAAACTAGCAACATAATAATTTGTTTCATTTTTCGATTGTGATAAAAGGCATGTAACATGTGCTTTGCCACTGGAACCAGTTTAAGTGTCAGCGACATTGAGTCCCCTCACTGTGTGGCATCTCCCCCGCCCATCTCCAGAACTTCTTCAGGAGCAGAGAATTTGGATTATCCGTGAATTTAGGTTTCCCGTTCTGCCGCTCCTCCCTGTATATTTAGAAACACAGTTATTGGGATTAAGTAAAATGCCACTTCTGAGGAGCTAAAAAAGTCTGTATTTTTAGCTTTTCTGTGTGTGTGTGTGTGTGTGTGTGTGTGTGTGTGTGTGTGTAAAACTGGGAATAGGAGCCAGGGCCTTCACACTGAATTACATCCCCAGCCCTGTATTATTTCGGGACAGGGTCTCCCTAAGTCACTAAATTGCCCAAGCTGGACTTGAGATCCTCCTGCCTCAACCTCAAAGAGTGCTGGGGCTACAGGCATGTTCCCATGCCCAGCTTATTTTTAGCACTTTTATAACAAATATTAAGAAACATGGATGCTATATCATTTGGATATTATTATATAATAAATCATCCCAAAATACACTGGCTGGAAACAATATCACTTACTAAGTCACTATCCGAAGGATGGCACTTTGGGCTGGCTCAGGGTCTGCCGGTCTCGGCCAGATGAAGGGCTCTGGCGGGGCATGCTCCTTGCTGTGCCCAGTGCCAGGGCAGCTGGACGACGGCAGGCGTAAGACAACTTCTCTCGCTCCGTGTGGACTTCGCCCTCCAGCAAGTGCACTGCAGGGCAGCCAGGCAGGATGCATAAGCCCCGAAGGGGCCGGAAGTCCCGCCCTTCAGTGGCTCTGTTGATGTCATATCCGTTATTTCCCCTGGCAGAGAAGGGCGTGTGGCTGAGCCTGGAGTCTGTAAAAAGGGAGCGCATGTGTCTAGGGAGGTGTGAGCAAATCAAGGCCCTGTCTGTAAGTAACCTGCCACACACTCTCCTGAGACCTGACTCTCCCTGGGGACGACTGTCCTTCTGAGATTGCCCTGATGCCCCAGCCCCTCTCTGGTGTACAAACCTTCTCAAGAGTTGGATTTATGTAGCTGAAATAATTGAGCCATCAGCATCTGGACCCCCACAGTCCACCATCTTTGTGACCCCACAAAATGATCAGCTCCAAATCATGTTTTTTGCAACAACCCACCTAGGTGGAGATCTGACAGGGCCAGTATGTTCGTGCTACCTTCTCCGCAGTCATCTTGCACCATGTCTTCTGCTCCTGACAAAGGAGATTGGAAGAGGTTTGGGCCCTGGAGAGGAAGAACACAGGAGAGGGAAGACGCCTCGAGCTGGCCCCCTCCTTTGGGCTCTGAATATCCGCCTCCATCTCCAGTCCCCCCAGGCTCTCGCCTGGAAAGCGGTCCATCCTGCTGAAGTGGGCTTTCCTGCTTCACGCATCCTCAAAACAAAAGAGGAAATATACCTTCTCTCAGATCAGAATTTAAGGAAATTAACAATCTGATTCAAGTTTTTCATTATTTGAATCAAGGCTCTGTCTTGAATTGGGAAACTCATAACCTGAAATTAAAGATGTCAAATATATTTCTTCTTCCTTTTTATCACAGCTGTCCCCCCATATCCGTGGAGGATTTGCTCCAAGACCAAAATCCACGAATACTCAAATCTCTCAAATAAAATGGCAGAGCACTTGCATATATCCTACACAATCCTCCTGTATACTTTAAATCACTCCCAGATTACACATAACATCTAATAAATGTAAATGCTATGTAAATAGTTGTCACACTGAATCGTTTAGGGAAAAATGACAAGGAGAAAATCTGTGCATGTTCAGTACAAAGACAACCAGCATGGGCCTAAATACACAGGACACAATCCTCAGTGGGCTGAATCCGCGGATGAACGCAGAGCTACAAAGGGCCAAATGGACTTTTATTTGACAGAAGCTTGACTCTGGTAGTAAATTCCCTCCCCTTTCTACCCCAGACCTCTGGTCCCAGTCACCTGGGTCAGACTTGGCCCCGGGTGAAAGAGAACGTGGAAATCAGGACTACTGGGGCTGAAGCCCACCGAGTGCCCAGGATGCTCAGGCTTCTCACGTCCATCCTCCTGGCTGTTTCTGTGGGAAAGATGATGCTTGAAGCGTACACCATGAGCCTCGCTGATGACGCCTTCCACTGCCGGGCTGCATCTCCTCTCTGTGATACTCTCTGTGTGGTCCCCTGTGCCTGGGCCGACCGCCCATCGACTGTGATGCTTCCTGAGGGCAGTGGGTTTCCTGGGGGGTTGCAGGCATGAGCAGGTGCCCCCATGGGAGAGTAAGCAGGATTCATTCTCAAGAAATGGTGGCTGGTAGTCTTCCTGCCACAGGAAAGGAGGGTTAGGTTGGGAAGGGAAGCACACAGAGACTCACGGATAGGCTCAGGAACTGTCTATTCTGCTAACTCAGAATGCGGTTGTGGGAAAGGTTGGAGGGGTAGCGGATGCTCCTACACACCCAGTGTGTCTCCTACGTACCCAGATTCCGATTCCTGACCCTGACAGCCTATCTCCTTGGCATCAACTCTTCAACAATAAAACCTTAGTGAAATAATATTAGTCATTATCTAGACACATGCCCTTGTTCACTTGCCTATCAAGTGCCACACCTACATCCATCTTTACTTTAGTCATCAGGTTCTGATGGCAGAAATAACCAGCTCCATGGAGTGGGGTCCGGGACTTCCAACCGCAGGTGGAAGATTCAGCCAACTGCCCCAGCCGAGGTCCACCCTGCAGCCTTTGAAGGAACTCGGCCTTCAGGCTCTGAGCTTCTCGGGTAAGGCAGCGGAGAGTGTGGAGGAGCCCCTCCTGCATGTCAGTCATAGCACAGTGCCACAGGCAGGGTGCCTGGACAACAGAAACAGTCTCTTTACACTTCTGGAGGCTGCAGCTCCAGAAGTCCAAGATAAGTGTTGGGCAAGTTGGTTCCTTCCAAGGGACTGCAGAGAGGGAGCTGTTCTAGACCTCCCTCCTTGGCTTCAAATGGCCATCTACGCCCTGAGTTTCTTCATGGCGTCTATATCTACGTCTAAATTTCCCAGTTTTGAAGGATTTCAGGCATATTGGCTTTGGGCTCCTGACATGGCCTTGTTTTCATCTCGTCACCCCTGTAAAAACCCTGTCACTAAACACGGCCACATTCAGAGAGTCAGAGAGACTGTGGGTCAACATCTTAGCGTGAGCACACTTCGGCCTGGATCCCGACCCAAACTGCAGACTCGTGACCAGAAGAAATGTGTCATTGTTCTGAGCCACTAAAATTTTGAGTAGTTTGTTATGCAGCAAATGAGAGTTGGTGGATATCTACCCCAGCTTTCATATGCCTGGGACAACCTCAAGATGTGTTCCTTATCCCAACCCAGAGTCCCCAGCAGGATGGAACCCCAGCTGGCCACACCTGCAACTTGGGTACATATTAAAGCAAACTTTGATTCCTCCCTTCTATCTCACTTCTCTCTTCTTCACTGGTCATTTCTGTAATTACCTTTCAAACTCAAACTTTCACTCAAAACCTTGTCTGAGTGTCTGCTTTGGAGAACCACAGACTAAGACACCCTTGCAAGAAAAACAAATGACAAGCCCATATTAGTTAGAGAAACAAGGAACCAAGGCACAGGCGGATGCTGGGTGTATCAGTCCATTTTCTGGTGCTATAACAAAATACCTGACACTACATACTTTATAAAGAAAAGAGTTTATTTAGCTCACAGTTTGGAAGGCTGAGAATGTAAGATAAGCTCACAGCAAGGGCCCCTTTCACTACATCACAACATGATGGAACAGTGGAAAGGAACCAGTGTCGGAGCAAAAGGGTGTGAGCACGTGTAGGTGCAACCTACTTTCTGGAGAATTAATCAGGATCCCAAGACAACAGCATAAATCTCGTCAAAAGGCAGTACAGCATCCCCCACTGCCCCAACCACCTTCCCCGGGACCCCAACTCCTGATGCTCAGGGGCCACCCGCAAACCACAGCACCTGAGAGAGAGACACAAAAACGCAGCCCCCTGATACCATCGGGGACAACGGCACCCAGCTCGGAGCTGTATGCAGAGAAACGCAGGCTGCAGATGGCAGGGTGGAGTCATCACGGAGGGGTTGCTTCCTGCGTAGACTGGATGTCTGGATACCCAGTCCTGAAATGGTTCATTCTTCCGTTTTAATCCCCCTCATTATTGAATAATTAATAATGCTTTATATGACATTGACTTTTTTCTCCAGAAATCTTGACTGACTCTTTGACGAGAGATTAATAAAGAGTGGGACTTCAGATGTCAAGTTTTCACGAGCAAGTGTCCAAGGCCATCTGTAGACGGGAATTCTTGGCGGCTTTCACCATGCTCTCCAGACTGAAAAGCGATTGTTTAGCTGGGTAAAGAGAGCCGCGCTGAATTGAATTGACCTGCATGATACAGAAAGTACCCTGAGTGCGTTTAACTAAGGGGTCTTTGAGAGAAATCCATTTTATTGTAGCTGAGTGCTGAAATTATTTTAAGGAAGTGATTATCAGCCTAATAATTTAAAAAGCATGCGTGATGTCAGCATCTAAAATTAAAACAGACTGGGAGAACAACATGCTTGATTTTAAATAAAAATCTAAATGCCTCTTTATTTCTCTCTGTAATTCTTTTCTTTTCAGAAATATGAATTCGACAGCATTCAAAATCTGGCTTTTGTGGCCCCCCCACCTCCTAAAAAGAAAGAAAAAACTCTCACTTTTACTAGAATATTGGCAGCTTGCTTCATCCAGATAGGCACACACCTTGTCGCAGAGATACATTATTACTCTGAAGGGAACGCTGGGGAGCTTCTTCGAGTTTGGTGGAGTTTTAAGCTTGTCTTGTCTTTAATTCGAATAACTTTATGAGAACCCCTGGAGATGAAAGTGGACACCGTAGGGAAAGGTAGTTACTAGGATGAGAAAAGCCCGGGATGCTGGGACGCTTTCACTGCAGGTTTCTGGAGGGAGTGACCGGCTCCAAGGCAGGCTCCACAGCCCATCGCATTTGGGCCGGGGATACGCAGAAGTGTGCCATAAGCCGCCTCTGGCTCTCGGGGCAGCGTGGCGGCCAGGCCTGGCGGTCCTGGCTCTCGGGGCAGCGTGGCCAGGGCCCCAGCCAAGCCTTCCTGTGGAAGGGTTTTCTCCTGCTCCGCCAAAGTCAATGTTCACTGAGGAAGGCAGCAATTCTCTCCTCTTCAAAAGGACCTTTATGTACTCGCTCACTCCCACCTACTGTGCATGTAAATTATTCATCAGTGATGTGGCCTCTGTGGGTGACTTGATCCTTCATTTCCCCTGGATGTCCGAGAAGCCATCAGGCGAGTGAGTCACAGCGGGCCTTTGATCTCTTCCTCACAAATGACGTTTGTGGTGGCACATCTGAGCCCTGCTGCAGATGTGCAGGGTGTGGGGAGGGAGCAGAGTTGGGGGGGTGCTAAGGTGTCATCTCTTCGCATCAAACAGTCTTCCTGACAAACGCGGGGTGGGGTAGAAATGGGCTCACTCTTCCCTGGATGAGCAACTGTCTGCACGCAGATTAACAGGTGCCCAGTGCCGCTTGCCAGTGACCAAGACAGAGCGTGGTGACCAAAGGCCAAGCCGGTGTCCAGAATTTGCTTCTGAGGGATCACCTAGGCAAGGTCTCACACTGCGGTGCTGCAGAATAATTAAGTTATGTAGGAGGAAAAGCAATGATCACCCCCAAATTGGTGAAAATCAGATTTCCTGACAAAGTGGAGTGAAATGCAGGGCACAGTGCGTTCTGGAAGGAGAGAGGCCTGTGTGTCTCACACTCTGAAATGATCCGTTCTGCGGCTTGTCGTCAGGCAATTAGTGCCCGCCAATTGTGCCCAGCATTAAATCTTCAGCATGCTCGCGGTTTCGAGAGCAAGGACAGTGCACTCCCGCTCATAACGGCAGTGCAAACCACTTTGCCTTAAGTACAAATAATAACCTTTTTAAAAAGAACATGTCAAATAATTACGTTTTCTGTGGTCTTCTTTTCTTCGGCTCCCATGAGGACACCCATCAGCCTTATGTGGATGTGTGCAAGGGGACCCTTCCGGGAGGGCTGTCCCAACAGGCACAGATGCCCGGCGCTGTGAGGGCCCTGGTGCTGCCCCCACCGCCTGCCAGAGCCGCCTCTACTCTCTGCTTGGGGTTTGCTTGAGAACCACCCTGAGCGTTTCAGCCCCCTGCAGGGCTCCTCTCCAATACTGTCTCCCACCACTCCCGTCGCCTACCCATTTCTTGTCCCTTTATTTACTAAAAAAATTCTCTGAAACACTAACCCTTCAACTCCACAGCCAAACTTTAAAAGGACATAGCTTGAGTGGATGGTGCAACATTTTGTGATGAATTCTGTTCAAATGCATTTGAAGTCCATTTTCAGAATTTCACAATAAAGCAAATTATTGTTGTCCAAGGGTGCATTAAAAATTCAATAGCTTTGTCCTCAGCATGGTCTGTTGGGATGAGGGTTACCTGGTCGGCTTAGTTTAAAATTGATAGCACGAGTGGCTTGAAGTGCATTTCATCAAATGTTTATGTCTAACGAGATATTTAGGGGATAGATCGCTTTTTATCTCTTGAATGGTCTGATGTACAAATCACCTCATCTCCATAAAGCAGGGGAATCATTTTAATTTGGTAAAGTGGGAATAGATTACTGGAACCTTTTCGTGTTTTCTAATAATGTGTCAGAAATAAATAGCCTTCATTCTCGGAAAGCCAAAATCGCTGAGCTGAGGAGAAAACCACCACTGCAAGCACACTCACACACATGCTGTCTGCACACACACTCACACCTTCAGTGTCTTCCTTGATGGCTCCCTGTGTGAGAGGAAGGGGAATTCTGGAAATGTGAACAGAGCAAGAAAGTGAGTCTGTGGTGCACTGGTGCCTGTCACCTCTCCTTTCTCCTACGGTCGGTGTGGTTCCCCACAACGGCAGGGTCCATCCATTCTTCCCTTCTCCTCTGCCCCAGTGCACGCTCAGGTCACAGTACCCACGACCCTGAGCCTTCTGACCGCTCAGTAAACACCCGCTTCCAGGCCGTGGGCAGGCCAGGTGCACGCTGAGCCCACAGCCACCACCCGCTGTCTTTCCTGCAGGTAGGGCCTGCAGTTTCTAAGGTCTCCCCGAAGGTCTGATTCACACGATGGACGATGAGTACCTTGGCTCCTAAAGAGCTAAATGCTTGCTTGGGATGTTGGATTCTGGGGCACGGTGGGGATCCTGGAATAAGATAAAGCCCATGGTCTGTAATTTGCATCAACACCAAACATGCCCTGCTCCCATGACGCTGCCCGGCGTGCACAGGCTGACCCCTCAGTTTCCCTCCCGTGGGCCTCGTGGCCCTGGGACCGGCCATGGGGCTTTGGCAACACTGATGGCAAATCTCCTGGATTCCGAGCCCTGGATGCTCCAGGCCTCCGGGGAGGAGGCTGCAAACCTTCAGAGCCCCGCACACCACGGCCAGGTTCCCGCTGCCGCACGTCTCCTAATTAAGCCAGTCCGCCTAATTACTGGGTGCGCGATCAGATATTTCTCCAGATGGCTCGGTGCAGCCTGCGGGCGCCGGTCAAAGCTGGCAAGGCTCTGAGCAGGGACGAGGCCCCTCGCCGCGCCCTGCGCCCCTCGCCGTGTGCGGCTCCAAGTCCTGTGCTGTGGGCCTCGCTCATCTGCTCGCCGCCTGTCCGAAACAGAGAGTGTAATTACTAAAGTTAAGAAAACATCTCTGCAATTAGCCAAGCAACTCTATGCACAAGAAATGGAAATTAGTCACAGCATCGTAAATTAGTTTATGCATACATTACGTTCAAGGACGGCCCTCGGGACTCACTGTTTGCAGTCTTTGGCAACAGCCCCCATATCTCAATAAAGCACTCCTTCCCAGGTGAGTATGTCACAGGAAGGGGAGTTTTGTTTGAATTACAATTTTTAAAAAAAATTATTTTGTGTATGACAACCAGAATCAAGGCTCATGTGCAGCCAGGGGAGAGACAAAAACATAATGATTTTCCTCTTGGTTTTATTTTCCCTGGTGGACATCTATTAACCTAGGGCGATCGAGGTGTCTCCAAGCAGAGGGCTCATCAAAGGTATTGTTTCACTCATTAGAAGCACTAGTTATAAACTCTTTAAATAACCCTGATTTTCAACTATTTTCGCAGTCCCTCCTCTTGCCAGCAAAAGCCAGGAAATTGGACTGAGGCACACACAACCCGGCATTTGCATCAAAATAATACAGCGGGCAACAGCAAGCCACAATCACATCACTCAGAAGGAAGGAATAGAATACAAATTAAAGGAAGAATGTAAATTTTTTGCCATTAAGCTTCAATGACCGTTTGAAATGGTGCAAGGCACAAAGGTTCTTGATGAGCGTCATCTAGTTTGATTATTCATACTTGTGTTTCTGCTTGAATTAAAGCAGGAGTGCTGCAGCCTGTTAAGGGAAAATATTTGAATTGACAGTGAACTCTCACCTTGCCGTGCATCCATTTACTTTTCAAATGCATACTAGATAAGTTAGTGCATTTTCTAATCGGCCTGTTTTCCAGTGAGTGCCGTCATTACATACCAATTTCTTTTAGAAGTGCTTGCTAAGAAACATTAACTACTTACAAATAAGGAGCTGTCCGTCACAGGCTGCTGTCTGGAGCACACTGGCTTCCACTGCCGGGATGGCGGAGGGCGAGGAGGCCACACTCGCCCTGCTGGCCTTGGCTGCAGCCTGTCCCGACTTCCCAGGGGTTCCTCTGGTGCAGGCCGGTCTGTTGCCACCAGGCAGAATCCTGCTCAGGCCACAGCTCAAGCCAGTTTACCATCCGGTGACTGCCACCACATGCTGGTGGCTGGGTCGGCCCTGTCCTACCCGCTGGGGCTGAACGGGCAAAACGGATTCAGCCCCAGACTGCAGATTCAAAGCCAGCTAAGGTAACATCAGTGCGTCATTCCTCTCTAGACAGATCCCACAGTTGGCAACTGAGTTGGTTCAACATTGAGAAAATACAAACAAAGGCAGGTTTTGAGGGCTGCGGTGTGGAGGAAACAGGCGAGAGGTCTTGTTTTTAAATATGTGCCCAACTTTTAGACAAGGGCGCATAAGCAGAAACTCCCAGAATGGAGAAGCCGCTGGAACACAGCTCCACCCTGGAAGAGAACTGAAAGAAAAACTTCTGTGCTTCATCAGGGGAAAAAGATCCTTGCTTCTCAGGGCTCACGTTTGGCATCTTAAAGAGCTTCTTTAGGTTGTTTTTCTGTTGAACGTGACTGGCCAGATATTTGTTAGAATATGTCAATTATTACTTCTTTATTTCCATGCTGGGGACTGAACCCAGAGTCTTGTGCATGCTAGGCAAGCCTCTGCCACTGATCTACAGCCCCAGCTCAATTATTTCTTGATCAAAAAGAAAAATAAATTGTAGGAGTAAG
The DNA here is from genome assembly GCA_004026905.1 of Hystrix cristata. NCBI lineage: Eukaryota > Metazoa > Chordata > Mammalia > Rodentia > Hystricidae > Hystrix > Hystrix cristata. The sequence goes on along the minus strand of PVJO010008299.1, from coordinate 6,345 downwards.
CATGGAGAAAACATTGAACAGACTCAAAGGAGTGAAGAGTGACCGAATGGTTGTGCTTTGCAGAAGGCAACAAGAAGCACACGGGAGAGAGAAAAAGGAAACACTTGGAACGCAACCCTCTTGCGAGAAGGAGGAGGTTGGCTCACACTCCAGAGGGGAAAAAGACTCATGATCTGGTCAGAATCCAAAGGTTACTCTTAGATTTAAGACAGAAAAAAAAATATTGTAGCCCTGAAGTTGGTTAATCCTACAACTGATTTAGAAGATCAAATGAAAATACAAGGAAAGCTCAAAATTAAAGGAGCTAAGAAAGTTCCAGGGCCACGTAAGTTATAAAACAGTCTTAGAAACTTGCAGGTTTATTCTGGGCAAATGTGGGTCCACAAGGCATCCAGAGGGGCTGAGAAAGGGATGGCAGCCTCTTGGACAATTACTGTGCCTCTATCAAACACATAACAGCTGTGGATCAGAGGAGCTGGAATGTCCCAAACTGGTTTCAAATCTATTTTTTAACATATATGTATAAATAACATATATGTGTGTATTAAAAACTGCATTCAGATCTCAAAATCTTGACAACTTATTTGTAGACCTACAGGTTTTAAAACACCATGTATATTACAAAGCTTCAGATACGTATTATACAAAGAGAGGTAGGCATTTCTGTTTTTTCTTGTTGCTGTGAAAATTGGGTATGTTTTCTGGGAAATTCTGTATGATGTACAAGAACCCACAAAACATGACCAAGGTAAATCATCTCAAACTCTTCCTCTCTTGACACCCGCACCCACCCTTTGGTAGTGTCCTCAGACCCAACTCAAGGTTGACTGTGTGACTTGCTTTACCAGTAAACATTAGACTTGCAGAGACTTGCAGAGGCCTCAGCACGGCCATCTCACTGCACCTGGGGTCACCAGGCAAGCAGTCCCAGCTCTCTGGCCAGAGCGCAAGAGGCCCTTGTGACACAGCCATCCTCTGTCATCAGTCACCACAGACATCTGTTGCAAGGGTCCACTGGGGATCAGCCAAGTCCCCAGCCCCGCCCAGGAGAGCCACCAGCCAACGCTGCACAGCGCTCAGACGTGCATAAAACACCCAAGGTGCAGATTTGAGACTTGAGCCCATTTTCCTAAAAATTCTCTTCTGTTATTAAACCATCAAAGTAATTGTTGTACTCTTATACAATCTAAAAGGTTGTGGTATGCAAACTATTCCAGGTGCCACTGGGCCTTGACGCATATTTATGATTTTCTTGGTGTTCCCGATTGTCTACCAGTTGCAACAGGCCATCTAACACAGCTGGCCTTAACCAGACAGGCAGCTGTGCTAGAAATGATGTGTTTCAGGTTTCTGAAGACTAATGAATGTGTGTGTGCACGCGCGCGTGTGTATGTGTGCGTGCGTGTGTGGTGCTGAGGATGAATCCCAGAGCCTTACACATGGTAGGTAAGTGCTCTACCACTGAGCCATGACCCAGCCCACTGGAATAACTCTCTCTTCATTTCAGGGTCTGCTTCTAAAAAGCCAAACACAATCTCACCACTTTCTCCTCCAGGCCAAAATCCCCTTTACCCCCAAGAGAAGCTGCCAGCTGGCCTAGAAACTCCCCTCACATTTAGGACATGCCATGAGTACCCTTGGCTTGCACGAGACATTTCGACATCCAGGCCTCTTCTGCCTGCCCATTTCCGTTACTCTTCCAGTCATGTCCAATTGACAGAATTGACAATTTTGGGTTTTTTACTCTGGGAAGGGTGGATGAGGGTCATGTTTTTACAAGCCTGCCCTCCCATTGGATGGCACTTGGCAGCAGGATTCACTGTACTTTTGATCACGCCTTGGAAAGACACTAATGAGAGAGGACTCCAGAGCGGCTGCAGAAAGTGGCAAGAACGATGTGATAATTGTGTTCAAAGTGAGGGTTTTGCCGAGGATTCATAGCAATGTGTCTTTTAACGTAGTAAATTTTTTATAGACACACACCATATGTTTTAATCAACTCTTGTACATACGAAATATTACCCATCCTTGAAAAGAAGGGAAATTCTGAGACATGCTGCAACGTGGACGAGCCTTGAAGACATTATATTAGTGAGAGAAACGCTTGTCTGAGGTACCTAGCTCGGTCCAGTTCACAGACAGGAGGTAGTTAGTGGTTGCCAAGGGCGGGGTGGGAGGAGGGACAAAGAGTTGTTTGATGGGTACAGACTTTACGTTTTGCACAACAAAGAGATCAGGGACACTGTAGTCACGTTATTAATGTACTTAACACCACTGAACTGTACCTTGAAAAGGGGGTAAGATGGTATATTTTATGTGTATTTTACCACAGTAAAATATAAATGGAAAAAGAGTTAATTTCTTGGCATTTGAGGCCCTCCGTGAGTCAGCGGGGGCAGTGTGGTGGGAGGAAGGCGGGCTTCAGAATGAGGGAGCTGGCCTCAGGGGCAGCACCAGCCCAGAACTGGCCGCGTGGTCGTTCTGCACCGCTCTTGCTCCTCTGCGATGGCAGTCGCGATGGCATAGACGTCGCTTAGGAAAAAACAAGATGGAGTTGCCAAGATGCTTGGTGCTCGGCAAGCCTGCCCCACAGGAAGCCCTGCAGTTGTTTCTTCTCTCCGCTCTCCATCTTCTCTGCCACTGATCACCGTTGGGGAACTCTGTTCTCTTTAGTTCCAATCATCTCTAAAATCTTCCATTTCCCTCCTCTTCTGCGTAGATATCATCTCGATCCAAGTAGAGAAACCCGCTTGTTTGGATCTGGTGATCCCTGTCACAGGAGAGCAGACTTACAGTACAACATGCCTGGCCTGGTCCTGGGCCAGGCTCCCAGGAACGGGGGCAATGTCTGGCCTGAGCGTTCACATAAAAGTATCGATGGCACATGTCCCCGTTTTTCCAGTTCCTGGTCCTTCCTATCACCCCAACCCCCACGAATTGCTGCCTCCTCCTCGAAGCCTGCCGTCATACTTAACCAAAGTGACCCTTCTTTACTCGGCCGCCATCGCATTCACCTCGTGCCTCCAGAAGCCCCCGGTCCTGCCTCGAGACTCCGGTAACAGCAGCCGCCACTCAGTGTCCTTGGGCAAGTTACATCACCTCCCTCACTTCCCACACCTCTAAAACAGGAAGGGTGGCAGTGCCAACCAGAGGCTTGCTGTGAAAACTGAATCACACACAAAAAGTGCTTCAAGTAGCACTCCGCTCACAGGTGCCCGGGAAGTGCTGCGCATGTGAAGAAGAATTTTCCTGCCCTTACCTACGAGCACCAGCAGTCAGGGCTGTGGCTCTGATCTCGGTTTCTCACGGAGCTTAAATCATACAGCAAGCCCTCGGGAGAGCATCAGCTGCAATAAGCTACAGGGAACCTGTGCTTATTGCTGTGGGCTTTCCTCGCTGGCAACATCCCAGAGGGTGGGGTACTCTCAGGCAGAGGCAGGTCCCCTCTGTACCCCAACCCATTCTGTGGGCAGCTGTTTCCTCCCAATTCAATCTGCATCCCAAGTCTCCTTACGCTATTTCATTAAATGTGTGGCCCAAGGCTCAGCTTTAAGAACGCTCCACTAACAATTCTTTTACTTGGTATTTTCACCTGTGCAAGGATCAGAATTATTTAATAAAGATTCCAAGCTACCAATCTCACATTGCAGACAGAAGAATGGGTGGTCCACATATCCTCAGGGGCAATGCCTTTAATGTGCAGCTACCACTTCCCCCCTTTAATTGGGTGATGCTTGTCTTGGGAGACGATCTCCCTCCATGGTTTGCATCTCTGCAGTTCAGTGTCATGTTGTCTCCACCTACCTTTGAATCCTTTCCCCTTTTATGAAGACAAGGCATCCAAAATCATCTGCACAAACTTACAACAATCAGGACCAGGAGCGAGAAGGCTGTGTTCATTTCTGTAATTGCAGGAGGGGCCCGCCTGGCAGGCATGGTTTTGTTGTAATTGGGATTTTAACAACAGTGCAGTCAGTACTTCCTACCGTGTGACTTACTCCTCTGTTCCCCGGGGACACTCTGTCCCCAAAGCAGAAACAGAGTCCCACACTGATTCCTCAGTGATTTCGCACCCATTCCCCACTCTTGGGGACACAATGGAAGCTTGGTAGCTGCCACCAACCCCACGAACAGCCAGGCTGCTCCGCGAAGCCAGGCCCCGTGTGGTGAAGGCCAATCTTCCCTTCTCAAGAGAGAAGGCTGCTTGTGACAATTAGGTGGGAATCCTGGTTTCTCCCTCCAGTAAGCAGCTCAGAACTCATGATACGGGGAGGGCACCTGCGTTTCCCGCAGGAACCTCTGGTGGAGGGTCTTGGCCAGCCCACCCAGCCTGAGAGCCCCTCCTTTGGCTGGCACCTGCTGGGTGTGACCAGTGCCAGCCCAGCCGAGCATTCACTGAGGAAGGCAGCAATGTTTCATTCCTCAGAGCTGGTCTGGGGGCACCATCTGCTCCTTGGCTGGTTCAAGGCAGTCTGTTAAGTCAGTGGGGAGGAGGGACTTGGACTAGCAGATGTAACCTCCACCGAGGGGAGAATGAACTTGAAATATATCACTGGACTTTCAGAGGGTGATTACAGAATAAAATCCCCAGATCTTAAAATCCTCCATTATTTGTCCTCTTCAAGTCCTGATTACTTTTCAATTTACACAACCTTTTTTTTTAATTGGTTTTTGCTTTTGTTTCTGATTGGGTTCTTTGTTTGTTTTTAGAGCTAGCTGCCCAGGGCTATGTTAGGTACATTGGAAAGGATATTTAATTATGTTAAGTCTAAATTTCACTTTTGAAACAAGAAAAGGACTACAACTGGGAGTGGGGTGTGGATATAACTTGGGTTCAAGAGAGGTCAGTGAGAAAGATACAAAATCCCGTATCACAGCCAGAAGTCCTTCGCAGAATCTGTCCTCCCTCCCCCACTCCACTCTGTCTTATTTAATCTTTGGAGGCAGAGTGGAGTGATGTTAAAACCAAATGGGCTTGCTCTACTGTCTCCCTGCCATCATCTCTCAATAACTAAATGTCCTCAGCCACCGAGTCACGGAAGAGTGACCAGGAGGAGGGTTAAACCATGGCTATAGCTTCCTCACCCTGTGACCCACGTGTTGGATTAACAAGGACATATGGCCTTATCCGCTGATAAAGCCTCGGAGATCAGCCTCGGAGGCCGGCCTGGTACCTCTCCCTGGTGGTCCCCATTGTCCCTTCGCCCAGGGATTACCCAGCCCTGCCTCGCCAGCAATTGTGCCGCAGCCTGTGTGTCACGGTGGGCTGACAGGAGAGACAAGTCAACCACACACAGCGGACGGTCTGCAACGTCCACAAGTGCCGGAGCTGTGTGGACCAGTGGCCCTGGGGACCAGCGGCCCTGGGGACAGGCAGCCTGAGGAAGCCTCTCCAGGGTTCCTGCAGACCACAGGGCACCTGTTTACTTTGGGGGCAAAAGCCACCACAGACCCACACCCGAGAGGACAGGTTCTGTTTCCAGCAGCCAAAGGGGTAGATGGGCCAATGAGGCCTGGAGTAGAATGTCGGGAGATGGTCTTCCCTTTATTCTTCCCAGTGGCTGCTGCTTTCAGCAACCTGGGATTTCTCCAAAGGGGTACAGGAGCCTCCACATCACACAAGACACCTGCCGCCTGGTTCCTTGAGAGGAGAAACTCTTCACGTTCCTGAGGCTTTGTGGTTTAGCAGGCACATTTATGTCCAGGAGCTCCGATGCCACATGGCTCTGGGACTGTGCCTCCTCTTTTGCAAATGAGGAAAGGAAAGTCCAGATGGTTCAAAGGGTTTGTCTGATACCTCACAGCTTAGAGTTGGGTCTGATCCTCAGATTTCCTGGCCTAGACTCCTCCTACTCCCTACTCTTCTGTTAAAGGGAAGGAAGGGAAAAGCCAGCCCCCAGCCAAGTAAGGGGACAGAGCACAGAACCTCTCCCAGTCCCACTGCCCCGCCCCCAGGTTCTGGTCTCACCCACAGAACCCAGTTCCTCCCAGATCCCCCAAAATGCCCCCCAGCTGGGTTGCAACAATGGACATTGAATAAATGTGAAGAGGGCAGAAGAGGCAACTGACTCCAAATCCAAGTGCATCAGAGCAATGGGAAGATAAAGCCTGCTTTCCATCACAATGGAGAACCACAGTACATACTATCTCTCCACACTACACCTCTCTTTTAGACTTAAGAGTAAACTCCAGACCGGGGCTCTGAGGGAGAGACACACAAGGCAGGACCCCAGAGTGCCCTGCCTGTGCACCAGGAGGCACTTTCTAGACCACAGCGTGCAGAGGTGGAGGCCAAACATACCATGGTCTCATGGCGGCAAGGAGTCACAGACCAGAGTAGGTTTG
>PVJO010008298.1:41685-76230 GCA_004026905.1 Hystrix cristata | reverse complement strand
TGTATACAAATTAGTTCCAGGGCTTTTCAAAAATGAAATGAAGAGGAGAAGGAATTTTTATGCACCTCATCCTGCAGCTGATGCTGCCAATAGCTCTAATGAAGATAGAGGAGAAATTGCAGATGAAGAGAAGAGAATTGTAACGGATGATGAGATAATAGGCTTATCCACTGAATTCTTCAACGAGAGCAGATTGGATCAGAAGGTAAACAAAGACAAAAAGAAGTCTAAGGAGGAGGTGAATGATAAAAGATACTTACGATGCCCAGCAGCAATGACTGTGATGCACTTGAGAAAGTTTCTCAGAAGTAAAATGGACATACCTAATACTTTTTGGATTGATGTCATGTATGAAGAGGAACCTTTAAAAGATTACTATACACTAATGGACATTGCCTACATTTATACTCGGAGAAGGAATGGTTCACTTCCTTTGAAATACAGAGTTCGGCCTACTTGTAAGAGAATGAAGATTAGTCACCAGAGAGATGGACTAACAAATGCTAGAGAACTGGAAAGTGACTCTAGGAGTAACAAGGCCAACAGCCCAGCAGGAGGTATTCCCTCCACCTCTTCTTGTTTGCCCAGTCCCAGTACTCCAGTGCAGTCTCCTCATCCACAGTTTCCTCACATTTCCAGGACCATGAAAGGAATCAGCAACAGCCCCAGCAGTAACCACCAATCTTCCCTTGCCAATAGACCTCGAAAATCATCAGTAAATGGGTCATCAGCAACATTCCTGAGACTGTTAAGGAAAAAGTTTTAAACTCCTGATTTATATAGATATCTACAAGCCATTACAGCTTTCTAGATGCTAATACATGTGACTGTCATCCAGTTTGCTTTCTTTTGTAGTGACATTAAATTTGGCTATAAAAGATGGACTAGACGTGATATTCATATGGACGTTAATTGAAAAGAAAGATTGTTCCTAAAAAGAATTGGATTCTGTGAAGGTAGGCAAGATCTTTTACTGTGTTAGGAAAGATGTGAAATGGTTTCTATAACCATCGTTTGGATTTGGAAATACTCTGCAGTGGATAGAAGCATTGGGCCATAGTTTGTTAATCTCAACTAACACCTATGTTACATTCTTGTTGATTGTTCTTGTTATCAGGCTGTTTTGTGACCCTGCAGAAAACAAGTGCTTTTTATCTTGAAGTTCAACAGATGGAAAGAATAAACATAGAATAATGCATTCTATGTGGCCATGTCACTGCGAATAACGATTTCTTGCATATTTAGCCATTTTGATTCCTGTTTGATTTTTACTTCTTTGTTGCTATGTAAAACCAATCAAAGGAAACTTCAGTTTTATAATCTGTATGCCTAAAAGTGGGTACTACTGTTTATTTTACTGACTTGTTCAAATGATTTGCTTTTGTAAGACCCTGATGGTATTATGCTTGTTGTACAATGCCATGTTGGTGTATGACATAACAGGAAACTGTATTATATATTTATAAATAGTATAAGGGAAAAAAAAGAAAAGTAGTGCTGAGAAGCGCCCCACTGTATATATCCAGGCAGTGAAAACACGGTTGATATTTTCCTACTCCCTCTTTTCTGTATCCTCCAATTTGTTTATACCAAATGTGAACTATTTCACATTCAGGAAAAAAACTGTAACTTAAAAAGCTTTCTAAAAATAAAATAAAAATTTAAATTATATAAGCCATGGCTGATGGCAATTTTTAAATATTTGTATATAATTACTGAAACACTGAGGAACGTAGGACATTGGTTCTCAAACTTTCTGATCTTGGGACTCATTTACAAGCCTAAAAATTATTGAGAAGCCCTAAAAACTTTTGTTTGTGTGGATTATATCTATTGAAATTAGCTGCATAAGCATTTAATATTTATTGTTAAAATTATAATAAACCTATTACATATTAGCAGAACATATGTTATGAAAAATAACTATTTCCCAAAGCAAAAATAATTTGGTGAGAAGAACAGTGTTCCCAATCTTTGCAAATGGCTTAAATATTTGACAACTGGATTCTCATCTGCTTCTGCATTTTGCTGCTGTCATGCAATTATTTTGGCTGATGTATACGAAAAATATCTGGTCTCTTGACAAATAGATGTGTAGAAAAAGCAGGAGTACTTTAATAACTTTCCAGATAACTGTGGGCATTCTCTCTTCTACTATGTTCTTGAAAGCTCACTGAATATATGTCCACCACAGGTCAAGGGTTGGGGGAGCAACTCATGGTAGTCGCAGGGGACCCCAGTTGATAAACATCCAGGATCTTCAGTGTTACCTCACTAAAAGGAAAGGAGAGGTCTGGAGGGTTCCACATTGACAGTTCAGCCATCTGCCCAGAACAGTCACTGATGCATCTACCTATCATTAGCCAGAACCAACCACAGAAGACAGGACTATGTAATCCTACCATGGTCCCAGAAGGACAAGTACAAATAGTTAGCATCTTGTTTTATTGACTGCCACAGCTTTGCTTCAAATTAATTTTTCTAATTATTATTAATTGTAAAAAAAAAAAAGTATCCAAACAGGAGGTAGGATAAAAATTAAAGCCATACCTTTTGTCCTCCCAACTACATCAACCATCCTCCTCCCAAGAGATCACAACCTTTAGTTTCCTTGGCAACTTCCATTCCATCTTCTACACTTACAAAGGTGCATAATTCCATTTCATTCAAACAACTTTTGAGTTGCTGTTTCTTTTTTCAGTCACAGAACTTCAGAACTTTATTAACATTATACTGTAGACATCTTTTCTTTTCAGTAAGTTCTTAGAAATAGGTATACTGTCACTTAGCAAATGTACCATTGAAGAAGAAAGTGTTTTTATTTTTTTTTGTCATAAAATGGCAATGAACATCTCCCTTACAAACTTGTCTAAAAGCCACACTCCCAAGGGGTCGTATGGTTGCACCAAAGAGTACATTTTAAATTCTGACAGACATTGCCAAATTTCCCTCTAACTAAGCTACAATAACAGTGTATATAAATGAACAGTGTGTATGAATCTGTGCCTTTCTGGAACTTCATCAGCCCTAGGCATAATCTTTTTCATTTCTGTCAATCCACTATGTAGGAAATACTAAATCAGTAGTTTTAATTTCTATTTCTTTCATTGCGAGCTAATTTATTTACTATTAGCTATTACATTTTTTTTCTATGAACTACTTAGTCATATATTTTGCCCAACTTTCCATGGTCTACCTTGTTTGTCTCACTAGAGGCTTCTGTTTAGTGGCTTACTTTTCTCATTGCTGAGACAAAATACTTAACACCCACAAATTAAGGGAGGAAAAGTTTATTTAGCTCATGGTTTGCAGAGGTTTCAGTCCATAGTTGGCTGGCTCTAAGGCAGGGTGGCATGGCAGAGGGGCATTTCAGAGGAGGAACAAACAGTTCACAGCAGGCAGAAGGTAGCAAAGCAAGCCAGTACCTTAGCAGATTTTTTCTCCCCTTTTATATTCCATCTAGGCTACTGGGTTTAGGGTGGGTGCCGAACCAATCAGTGGACTGATTTAATAACCACACACCCTTAATTCCAGCATCACACACCCTAGATCCAGCCACCTCTGAAAAGCCCACCTATGGCTTCAGGAGTCCCCGAGGGGGACATCTGGACGCAAGCCACAACATCAAGTATGGTTGGTATAGACGTGCCCATTGGGTCCACCTTCAAGAGCAGACTTTCTGTCCAGCTGTGAAGAGGGGGTTCTCTGGCAGCCCCCAGCTGTCAGTTCCTTTGGGCACAACCTTAATTTTGCAGCCTGGGCCACAGTCTTGTCATGACAGTCTCCAGTCCATGACTGAACAAGAAAGAACACCCAAAAGAAAAGGAATGAACTAGGTACTCTGGCCAAGGGGAATGCAGCCAAGGGACAGAGCCACGTGCATGCCCAGTTCCTGATGATGGTGCCTTCATTCATACACCCACCACCACAGTGCCTCCCTTTACCCCCGGAGTCCTTCGTCTAAGGGAAGGGGAGGAAAGAAAGGAGGCTGAGGCTGAGCTTCTCTTAGCACAGCCCCAGTGAGCAGAGCCCGGGTCAGCCGGGCAGGACTCCTCTGGCTGCCATCTTGGCTGGAAGCTCACCGGCAAGTGCACAGTACAGTCCAATGGCTCCCCACACCAGTCCTGCCTCCTCCTCTTCTCCTTCCCAGGAACCATCCTGTGCGCCAAACTCCCTCTCAGCATCCACCTTCTCAAAAACCCAACCAGTGACAGCTAAAAACAAAACTAAAACCAGGCTTTGTCATATTTCTCCCTGGTTCACAGATTTTCTTCTGACTTGGATTTTAGGGCTCGGCCTGGCAGAAGGTTTCACTTTTTATTTAGTAACAATTACTAGTTTTTCTTTATATCTTCTTGGGTTTATGTCCTCCTCAGAAAGTCTTCTCTATGCAAAGGGTATGAGAAAATCACCCATTTTCACATTCACGGCAATGGTTCTTGATGTTTAAATGTTGAGCCCTCCAAGTGTCTTCCAGTGTAGGGATTTAGGCAGGATCTAACCATATTCTTTCTGCATGGCTCACCAATTACTCATCTTCACGGAGTCCTCTGACAGCCACGCCACGCCACTTTGCTAAACACTAAATTCCCTAGGAACTTCCTCTGCACTCTCCACCTTGCTCTCCTGAGTAATCTGCATTCTGAATCGCACCACACTATCTGCCCTACGATAATGCTTCGGTACACCTGCTGGTGATGAATTTTTCTAGACCTTTGTTTTTCCTTTCTAGTCTCCTACTGTTTCTTCTTAAAGACGGAGAAGCTTCAGAATCACGTTGCGAATTATTTTATTTTTTTGGGACAGGGTCTCAATATGTAGTTCATTCAGGCTGGCCTCAAACTCAGAGCAATCCTCCTGCCTCGGCCTCCTGAGTGCTGGGATAACAGGCACACACCATCACACCCAGCTTCATTTTGCAAAGTTTTAAAGGACAGAGACAAAGAGGCCCTCCTGATATTCTGAAAAAAACTGTGCTTAATGCTTAATTCTTAATTTATTTCAGAAGAACTGACAACTTGAAAACTGAGGCTCCCTATGCAAGAACAGCGTATGATTTTCCATATACTCAAGTTTTTTTCTTCTGTCCAGTAGTGATTCAAAGTTTTCAAGTGTATTTTGCAAAGTTCTTGCTAAGTTTCTTGCCAGATGCTATGACCTAATGTTTCTGTCCCTTCAACACATGTATGTTGAAATCCTAACCACCATCATGATGGCATCCTGAAGTACGACCCTTGGGAGGCGATCGGGTTGCGAGGGCAAAGCCTAATGACTGGTGTCACTACCAGAATAAAGGGGGCCAGGGAGCTCATTCGTCCTTTCTCCACATGAGGGCCCAGGGAGAAGACACCATCAGGGACCAGAAAGCACACCCTTACCAGACACCGAGCTCAGCAGTGCCTCGGCCTGGCCTTCTGTCTTCAGGACTGTGAGAGAGAACCACCTGTTGCTTCTAAGCCACTCGGGATGTGACACTTTGCGAAAGCAGCCCACATGGACTAAGCCCCCAGGTATTTTGCTTTACTTTGTATTTATGTACGTATGGATGACTATTGTATGAACAAAGTTATTAAGGTGTTCAAGAAAGATCTTTTCTTTCATTGTATTTATATATAATTTTTGTCATTAAAAAGCATTTTCTGGGGGTGGGGATTTAGCTAAAGTGGTAGAGCACTTGCCTAGCAAACACAAGGCCCTGAGTTTGATCCACAGCAACCCTGCAAAAAAAAAAAAAAAAAAAAGCATTTTCTACTGTAATTTCAAAAAGCTAGAAAAAAGGACTCTGAAAGCTTTTACTGTGTAATTGTTAGATTTGATCATTACACAATGTACACATTATCAAAACATTAAGTGATACTCCACTAATATGTACAATTTTTATATTTTATATATCAGTTAAAAATAAAATTAAAATGAAAATCTTTTCTTTAATGATATCAATGATAAAACTGGGTATTACAGGTAAGTAAGCCCCTTTTTTTGTCTTTTGATTCCTTATAACATTTCAGCTCATTCACTTTACTAGCACACAAATATACTAGAAAAATATAATTTCCACCGTTCTCTTATAAGAGACTATCTTTTATTTTGTTTCTTTGCCTAATTTCATTGGTTTTTAATTCTACATGTCAGTAAAAAGGCTTTGGTGGGGCTGCTTGTGTTGTTTCTGGCTTAAGAGACTACTGCTCCCAGGTATTTGGAGTTAAGAATCATTCTCAACTATTTATGGAACTCAACTATTTATGGCAACAAGATTTTACCTTAAAATAATCTAATAGTGGGGAACATAGTCTCGTGTGTGTGTGTCTGTGTACAAATTTGTGTAAATGGAACAAGAAGGCTAAACATCGATCCCATTCTCCCTATTTTTGTGTATGTTCCTTAATAGAAACAAAACTTGAGGCTGGAGGATTTCTGATTTGGAAATCTTAAAGGACATTTTGCTCTTCTCTTCTTGGCAACCAGCCTCTAAAACCACAGGAGGGTGAGAGGCAGAAACAATAACTGATAAAATTAGAGAGGTTTGTAACCCAAACCACAATACATGAAGAGGGAAAGTAGACATCTGGGACTGGCAGATGGCTTTGCAGAGCAGAGGGAGGGGAATCCTGCAGGAAACAGAGTTCACTTTAAGAGTATTTCCTCACCCAAATCCCACCTCTCAATCACCCAGCCAGAAGACCAAGGGGAATCAACCCAAGAGGCAGAAGAAGTGAGGTACAGCAAACCAGAATGGTGAATGCCTGAGTAAGGTCTTAGCCTTCCCTCAGTGGGACAAACTACCTAACACCTGCAACTTAAAGGAGGAGATTTACCTGTATTGTATCGGTAAAAATTGTTGAACATATTATCTTTTTAAACATTCTGGATCTACAGCTGTATCTTTTTAATTCCTAATGTTCTTTTGGTCCCCCGCCCCTTTTTAATCAATTACAGCTGTCCTGGGTGTTGCTGAGCTTCCCTGTTGTACGCTAGTTCTCTAACTCGGTAAAGTCGGATGATAATCCCTTAGTACAATTTAACTCCTTGGATGTCCCAATTTGAATGCACCATCTGTCTCCATTTAGAACACTGACTGAGAAAAGGTATTATCCCTACACTACTTGGATATCTGAAGGGCTATTTTGTTTTATGTCAATATAGTACTTAGAAGATGTGATGGAAAAATAAGGGTATTTAAAAACAATTACTACAATAAAAGACACATTGCCATTAATCCCTTTCAAAATACTCCCCCTCGCTCGAACACACTTGAGCTCTAAAGCAGTTCCAGGTGTCCTCTTTGTGTTTTGGGCTGTGCCAACATGACTGCCTTTATTCTCGAATGAATTCACAATGTTTATTTTTCATGGTCATTTGACTTCAGGGAAGAGCCAGAAGTCCCATGGTGCCAGATCAGTGAGAAAGATGGATGAGGACACACTGTAATGTTTTTACAGCATTCACCATACAGCATTCATCATATTTTTAAAATTACAGTTTACTTGTACAAAATGTGTGTAGTACATGATGTTTACATTCCTTGTGGGAATTTGATACATGTACATATTCCTTTTTTCGTCCCTTTCCCCTTCCCTCCTAACCCCTTCCACCAATCTCTTGATCCCCTACCTTTTGTGTGTTTGTGAACATGTTTGCCACACAGTGTTTACATTCCTTGTGTGGAGTTGGTACATGTACATAACACATCCCAATTCCATTTTTTATTCCTTACACCTTCCTTCCCTTCCCCCCTTCATCTCTTGATCCCCTTCCCCTTCAAGAATGATCTATCTCCCTACTTCCTATTATCTTTTATTTTGCGGTTTATTTTTACCCTGAGTTTCTCATATAAGAGAAACAACATGATATCTATGTTTGATCACACCTCATAAAGACATATTAAGAGGACTTCCAGAACTGTTTCAGAAAATGGCAAGAATGATGGGATAAGTGTTGGAAATGAAGGGGAGTTTTTTGAGGGGATAAATGGCAATGTGTCTTTTACTAATATAATTTAAAAAAAAAAATAATAATATTCACCATGTTTTTGTTTTTGGTGCCAGGGATCAAACTTGGAACCTTGCGTTTGCAAGGCAAGCACTCTAACCATTGAGCTAAATCCCCAGCCCCTTCACCATGTTTTTTGATCACTGCTTGTATTTTGTTACCTAGGTTCCTCTGTATCTCGACTTATGATGGGATCATGTCCCAATACAACCATGATAAATTGAAAATATCGAAAGTTAAAAATGTATCAAATACACCCAATCTACCAAATATCTTGGCCCTTAGCAACACAACATGCTGTAGACCCCATGGCTGCTCCTGCCCAGCATCAAGGAAGGATCACACCACATACCACTAGCTCAAAAAAAGACCAAAATATGGTTTCTACTGAATGGGTATCACTTTAGTGCCATCATAAAGTGAAAAAATCCTAAATTAAACCATTGTAAATTAGGGGCTGTTTGTATTTCTTTTTTTTTTTTTTTTTTCCCCCCCGGTGCTGGGGATCGAACTCGGGTCCTTATGCTTGCAAGGCAAGCACTTTAACCACTGAGCTAAATCCCCAGCCCCGGGGCTGTTTGTATTTCACTTGTAACTTTTTCAATTTTTAGGTTTCCTGTGTGTCTCCTATAACCATCAAGTCAAGAGATTTGTGGGGACAGTGAGAGGTAGAATTCGACCTAATAATCTTTTTTTCCCCTAAAGCTGGCAAATTTAGCTAATTTATGTTTATTGTAATTTCATAACTATTTGAACTGTTTCACCATATACGTTTTGCTTTCCACTTGTCCTGTGTTTTTCCACTTATTCCCTACCCCACACATATACACACACATTCTTTTCTTATTTCTTCATTCAATTTTTTTCCTTTTACTTATTTGGAAGTTATATCTTAGTGGTACCTTTTTATTTATCATGCATAATCCAATTTATTTCTACCCACTTCTATGGCTAAGCATCCTCACCTTGTTCTTCATAGAGAGTTTTGCTGGATTCATAATTCTAGGTCAACAGTCACAAAGTACTTTGACAAGATAATTCAATTATTTTCTGAATTCGTTATTGATATGCACTGGATTCCTGCTTTTCATCTGTTCTAAACTACTCCTAGCCATTTCCTTTTACACTTCTCTCACTTCATCTTTTTCTTTTTCTGATCCCACAGAATAAAAGGACAATAAGAGAATATTATGAAAAATAAATGCCCATAAATTCAGTAATTTAGATGAAATGGACCAACTCCTTAAAAGACACCAAAACTCACTCAAAAAGAAATAGTTAAATTGAATCTACCTACTAAAGAAATTGAATTTCTACTTTAAGACCTTCCAAAAAGGTTGGTTCCAGATGGTTTGACTAGCAAATTCTATCAAGTATACTGTATAAGGTAGAGAGCTAGGTCCAGACAGAACCAAATCTGGGTCCAGATGGCTTAATTAGTAAGTTATATCAATATTTAGCACATTTACGACAGGGCTAGAATTCATATGTCATGCCACCGGGTGGCTCTGATTTAATTATTAGTAAAAAGACCAAGACCAATAAAAGTGATTGGATCTGTTTGTAAAATCAGTGGTTCAAACTGCCTGGGCAGTCACACATGTACTACCAGTAGTTCAAGCCTGTGGAAATGCGTTAAGGAACAATACTTAATTTCCTTATCTCTCTTAGAAAGTATTAGAGGGGATAATTTCTAACTTGTAAGGCCAGAATCACCTTAATACCAAAACCAGATAAGACACCACGAGAAAACTACAGACAAGTAAACCTCAGGAATACTGACAAAAAACAAATATTTGTTTTAGTTATTTTTCTCATTGCTGAAACAAAATACCCAACACTTAAAGTTAAAGGAGGAAAGGTTTATTTCCGCTCACAGTTTATAGAAGGTTTCAGTCCGTTATCAGCAGGTTCCAAGGCAGGGTGGCATGGCAGAGGGGCATCAGAGAAGAAACAGATCGTGGCAGACAGAAGGCAGCAAGCAATAAGCAACAAGCAACAAATAACAACACTTTTTCTGTCCCTTATATCTTACATAAAGACTCACACCCAGAGTAGAGCACCCTTAATCCTAGCATCACACCAAGAATCAATCCCAACATCACATCCTGATCCCAGCATCATCCATTCTAGAGCCAGTCACTTCTGAAAAGTCCCACCAAAGATCACATGAGGCTTTTGTGGGGGACATCCAGATACAAGCCATAATAGTACTCAGAAACAAAATCCAACAGTACATGGAAAAGATGATCCATCATAAACAGTGGGGTTTATAACAAGAATGCAAAGCTGATTCAACATCCAAAAATTAATCAATGTGTAGTGATTACCTAGCATGCAAGAAGCACTGGGTTCAATCCCTGGTGCCACAGAAAAAAATATCAATTAAATTTATGATGTTAACAGACTAATAGAGAAATCTATATGATCATTCATTGTATAGTCAGAGAATTTGACAATATCCCACATCCATTCACAGTAAGCTCTCAGCAATCAGAAACAGAAAAGAGGCTAACCTAAAGGCTGTCTATTTTTAAAAAGCCTACAATCAACACTTACTAGTAGATGTCTGCTCTCACAATTCCTATTCATTACTATACTGGCAGTGGTAGCCAGTGTAATAGGGTAAGAAAAAGAAAAACACATGTATATTGGAAAGGAAGAATACAATGTCTTATTCATAGACAACAGAACTATGTGTAAAATCCCAAAGATATTACAGAAGTTCACTATTAAGTGAATGCAGCATGGCTGAAATATACAAGCATTATACTCCTATGTATCGGCAATAACCTATTTCAATTTGAAATTTTAAAAAACATTCCCAAAAGTGTACAAAAAGTGAAGTACTTAAGTGTAAAACAAACTGCCAGTGACAAATCACAGAAATTATAAATAAATGTAGATCTGTTAAGAATAAATTTATTACAATTTTGATTAAAATCACTGCAAGCTTCTGGATAGACACAAGCTGATTCTAAAACTTATATGGAGAGGCAAAGGGACTAAAAGAACCAAAATCTATTCTGAAAAAGAACAAAGCTGAAGGATTCATACTCCCCAATCTCAGTTTGGCTTTGAAAAAGGGACAGACACACTGATCAGTGCCCACGAACAGACTCACATAAACACTGTTAACTGACCCTTTTTTTTTTTTTTTTTTTTTTTTTTGTGGTGCCGGGGATTGAACTCAGGGCCTTGTGCTTGCAAAGGTAACTGACCCTTAAAACAGCTTTATTTAAGTATAGTTTATATCTGATATGTCTTAGCTACTTTTCTCATTGCTGAGACAAAAATACCCAACACATAAAGGAGGAAAGGTATATTTTGGCTCACAGTTTACACAGGTTTCAGTGCATAACTGTCTGGCTCCAAGGCAGGGAGTCATAGCAGAAGGGTACTCCAGAGTGGGCAAGAGGCTGCAGCCAGAGTGGACAGGAGGCTGCAGAAGATAAGCAGCAGCAACAGAAACAACAGCAGCGCCCCTCTTTCTGTCCCTTATATTCCATCCGGGCTTTCTGCCCTTTGGGTAGTGCCACCCACACCCAGGTGGGGCCATCCCATTACCCATACCCAGAACTATGCCAAAGTAATCAGTGGACTAATTTAGCAATTACACACCCTTAATCCCAGCATCACGCACTCTAGATCCAGCCACTTCTAAAAAGCCCCATCTATGACTGTGTAAGGCTTTCGGGGGGGACATCTACACAGAAACCATAACATGATAAAACTTGCATGTATACTGCAATGATTCTTAGTAAATTCAGAAGTGGATACCATCACAATCCAACTGTAGAAAATTTCCATCACTCCAAATATTCCCTGCTCCATCTGCAGGCATTCTCCCTTCACCCTGAGGTAACCACCAGTCTACTTTTGTCTCTACATCTCTACAGATCTGTCAACTGATCTTTGATAAGAGTGTAAAGGCAATTCAATGGAGAAGGATAGCCTTAAAAAGAAACACTGCCATACTGACTGGATGTCCATATGCAGAAAAAACCGCAACACACACGTCACAGGATATATAAGAATTAGCTCAAAATGATCAAAGACCAAAACATAAAAGTTTAAGAGTTTCACAAAAGAAAACAGGAAAATCTGCATGACCTTGAGTTTGGTGATGAGGTTTAGATAACAGTATAAAAAGGACATCCATTTTAAAACAGTAAATTGGACTTAATCGAAATTAAAAATATTCTTTAGAGGACACCATATGACTATAGGACTATTAAGAGAATGAAAAGACAATCCAGGGTGGGAGAAAATATTTGCAAAACACATATCCAATACAGGTCTCATATTCAGAACATACTGAAATCCTGAATACCAACAAGTGACTTTTTAAAATACAGGCAAAAGATCTGATCAAACAATTCCAAAGAAGATATGTAGATGACAAATAAGTATATGAAAAGATGCTCAACATCGTTTTCTATCATGGAAATGAGTACTTCAACCACAATGAGATAACAATGCAACAGGAACTCTCATTCATTGCTGATGAGAGGCAAAATGACAGTCATTGAAGAACAGTTGGGCATATAGTGCACCTCCAAATGACTCAGCAATCGTACTTCTAGGGTATTTACTCAGGCAAAATGAATTACATTTACATTAAAGAACTATACATGAATGTCAAATGTCAGACAAACCTTGAAACATCCTTGATACACAGGTTGGAGAACTCCACAATCCAAAAGAACAAGCTACGGGTTCATACGAGGTGGATGAATTTAAAATACATTTTGATAAGAAAGAGGCCAGATTTGAAGGCTACAAATGGTACTACTCTACTACTTGTATGATATTCTGGAAAAGGCAAAATTATAGGATGGGAAAATGAGTGCTTCCCAGGAGTTGGGTAGGAGGTAAGAAAGGAATTTGTAAGATGATAAACTGTTCTTTTTTGGGAGGTGTGGATGCATAACTATGCACTTGTCAAAGCCCACCCAGAGTGCATTTTACTATATGAATAAAGAAAAACAACTGTCAGGGAAACCCTAAAAGACCACAGGCTGTGACCAATGAATTCGTTATGTAAATGTGTGACATACCTCAATGAAGGGAGTGGGAATAAAAGGAACCAAGCTAAATTACTTTAGAAAATGGTGTTTTGACCAGATGATGTAAAGCTAAAGACCCTCCCTGCCAAAAAAAGTACTGAACACTACATTTGATCAACTTCTTTTTCACAGGGTCAAAATTATATATTCTAAACCCACTTTTTATGTACATTAGAGTTAACCAAATAAACATACAACTAGCTAAAAGAAACCAAGTTTTTCACTGTCAAGAAGCTATAAATAAAGGCAGAATGAACCCTAAGGTGCTAGTCAGTACAATCTCACGATTAACTTATATACATAGACCTTGAAATAATTACAGAGATATGCCCCTATATATTGGCTAATACAGTTATCTCCAAGCTTGGGCACTGAAGAGGCCTAGAAGCTTAGACCCTCCAATAGCACTAACCATACCCAACACCCAGACATTAGCTGCCAAATACCTTTCTCCAGTAAAAAGATCCAAAGGTACTTAGAGAAATAACTCATTCTATGGCTAGTTCCAAAAGAAGGAAGATGGTCTTTAAAAATTGGGGAGCCAAGGTCAAATAACTCCCAATGGCTAACACTCAAATAATTTACATGACAAATGAAATGGCAACACCACTGCATTTTAAACCAAGAACAAAAATAAATAGCAAGGAGTTCACACTAATATAAATGATCAAATACATTTTAAAATGAGAGAAAGGAACAAATTTTCTTTAAAGAATAATTCTAAATAATGTATATAAATACTCACCCCTCCAGAAGTGGAGCTCAATTTTCCCTTGTTTGAGTGTGGGCTTGACTTAGTGATTCTCTTTGAAAGAAGGGGGTATAAGGGGGGAAGAGATAACAATTTACCGTGGCAAAACTTAGCAGACACCACCTTAACCAACAACAGAACATCACAGTAACACACGAACATTGTGCGCCCTATATGGTACACCCAAAAGGGCACACCACCTGTCAGTCTAACCGTAAGGAAAAATCAGATGAGCCCACACTGAGGAGCCACCCATGAAGTTAACTTACCTGTGCTCTTCACAGAGTCAAGGTCGTGAGAAGATTGAGATTGGTCACGTGGCGGAGACAACTAGGAGGCGTGGATAACTAAGTAAGCCCAACACACCCTGGCCCGGGTCCTGGAACAAAAGGAGGGCAGTGGAGAAACCGGGAAAAGCTCAATAATGTCTGTAGTTTAGTAACTAATATTGTATCTGCATTAATTTCTGAATTCTCATAGATGGGCCATTGTTTATGGGTTATGGGTGATAACATTAGTAGATGGTCAATAATAAGGAATACCTATGATCTTTGCAACTTTCCTATATTAAAAAGTTACTATAAAAAGTACGGAAAAGCCAAAGCATTGAAAGTATAGCTGTATTTAAAACTAAGAAAGGAATATATTCAGAAGATCATACACATCTTCACAGCAACTTGATCAACACCACAGTTTATTTGTAAACATGTTATATGTCAATAATCAAATTGACAACACATTATACATTTCATTGTATAATGTTGACATCATAACAGAAAACAATCCACTGTACTATTACAGTTGGATATTTTAAAATGTTTTAATACTACTTGGAACGCTTAAAGTAAAAAGGAAACATGAATGGCAGAGAAAGCAAAACACCAAGTAAAACAATATTCCCCACAAAACAAACAAAATCATCTGATTACATGTTTAAAAAGATAAGGAAATTAGAAATCGTATTTCTTAAATGACATCAAGTTGCAGTTCTTTAGATAACCATTTAAGAGGTGAAATTGTATCCCTACTCAATTCCATGCCCTTTAATAAATTTCTTTTTTTTTAATTTCTAAAGAATATTTGCCATGGTGTAAGCTACATTAAGGGAGAAGAAAGGGGAGGAGGTGGCACAAAGCCAAATGAAATTAGTTTAAACATTTGCAAAAAAAAAAAAATATGGGGCACAAATTTTCCATGAATCTTCTTTGGCAAATAACAATACCTGTATTTTACCTATATGTTTTTGTTGAACTGGCTCAACACTTGTACGACGTAAAAGATGCAACCTTACATGAGTTAATATACAAATGAAACAAAGACACATTCAAAAAGCAAAGTACAAACACCTGCATTTCACTTTTGCTAACAGATCAAAAAACACAAATTCCTTCCTCCTTAAAAGAAGGTCTTCAGCTGGGAACCAGGTGATCACTCTTTCCTCACTGAGCATAAGAAACCAGAGCTGAACCCACATCTTTCCAGTACTGTGTCTGAAGTTCATGATCAGTACCACATTCCATTTCTTCCTCTATTATCCCTCAGAGGAAATATAGCAGCAAATCACTCCCATATTTTAAGCTTTTAACTCATCAACAACTGAGTTCACTGCCAGCAACTACAAATGTTCTTGATTCTTTATTAGTATATGTGTCATGACAATTGGCTTAGATGGTTAACACAAGAATAAATAAACTACAGTTAATTTAAAAGAAGCATAATAAAGTGAGATTAAAGAGCCCTGATCAAGAGGAATACTTATAACTTTCAACTGAAAAACTGTAAAAGTTATAAACATACATGACAAATACCACTAGGAATGTACAGTACCAATTACTGGAAAAAAATGAGTGATTCACAGTCCAAAGAAATTATTTTAATATTAGTATATATACTTTTCCTTTTATAGACACACACTAACACACATATGGTTTCTACCTTATATAAAACAAAGTAGAAAGCTAAATGTTATCGCATTTACCCCAAACACAGTACTTACTGTGCCACAGGTAACCTGGTCCAAAATATTCAGTTCTACAGACAGGCCATGGTATTAAATGCATGGTTACGTTAACAGTTTTAAGAAAAGGCATATAGTTCCAGAAATATGTTAAATACACAAATATCAGTTCTATAAATAACAAAAATCATCGCAAAAATGTTAGGTTATAACATTCCCAAATTTTCTAATGTTTTAAGTGTTTTAGATATACATTGTTTGACCAGTTAGTTTGGTTACAGTTTTAAACTAGCAAAGCATGACCCTACCAGAGGAGCTAAACTATAACACTGCACAAACTTCCCATGGAAGGTAATCTGAAAAGTTTAAAAAGTGATTCCAATTATTCTAATTAACATTTGAGATACTAAAAGAATCGATGACTCAAGAAACACTTTGAAATTATTCATTTTCCTTATTTCCTCCAAAAATATTAACATAAATTTAAGATTCAGACTGCTTAAGAATATGCCTTCAAAGTGGGTTTTTCACAGAAGTATTTTGATCTGAAGACATAGCCTTAATGCTTTTAATACATAACTCTAATCTAAAATCACAATCCTTGGTTTGAAAACATTAAATTCAATTTCTGGTAAAATTCACTGGTAAAGCCACAAAACAAAACAAAAATATAAATCAGGGTGAAAACGTGCAGCAGCCTCAGCTATGAGTGGAAAATAAGTTCTATTTTTCCATAAAGACTCTATGAAAATATAAAGCCCAGAGTGAGTGACAACGGAAGTCCACATATAAACATTGTTTAAAAATAGAATGTTTCCAAAGCTTATCTCAGGAGATGTCAATGAATAGTCACAGTCTGAGTTCAGACCTTAGAAATCTAGGTTAAGATACACATACCTATGCTGATTTACAGATCTTCAACAATGTTTGATATACATAATTTACAGAAATCCACAGAAACTCTTAATGCCCATCGCATTATCTCTTAATACTAGATGTTCACTGTTTTACAGTTTCACTACCAAGAAGCCTTTTCAGAGGAAGGGTTCCATCTCTTCCCTTGATCCCCTAAAGTATACATAACAAAATATAAAATTAAACAAGATTTATGTCGGATAAACTAACATATAAAATCACCACTGCAATATTCATAGTGACTGCTTATAAACATAACAGTCATAGTAAAGCCTATAAAGTATATTCTTAGTTTTATAAAAAGAAATGCAGATTGTCTTAAGGTAAAAAATACAGTGCTGGCTGCTAAAAAGCACTTTGTTGCAGTAAGATGTGCAAGAATGAATGCCACCCAGAAAACAGGAACATGTTCCCCAAACTCTTAGTGAAGCAAGAACTGCACTGCAGCAGCAGGAGGCTTTTTAGTGGCTGACACTATAAAGCTAACATCAAGAAAGGAAAAAGGCAGAATGTGAGAGCAACAAATGGTGTAATCAAATTATTGCAAGTGGAGATTGGCAATACGAAGTGAGGAAGGTGACCGTCCACTCCATTCTGATAAGATGCCATCTTTAAATACTAAGTTTTTTGCAGGAAGTGGAACTCCTGTATCAGCATAAGATGACTGTGAAAGCAAACTTGAAAAGCTGGGCTCGGTGTGAATATCCAGTGTTGAAGCACCTTCCTAAAAGATCAAGAGAAGAGAGAAATATGGAATATTCAATCTTATCCAACCACTTAACCAAACCAAAACTAATGTAACTTGGGAGAAATACAGACCTTGATTACCCAAGCATGCGCAGGAATACAAAGTACTACAGGAGATACAAAGATCTATCTCAAGAGCCCCAAATCATCCATGAGAGTAGTAATATATGGAAAATGACAATACAAATCAGATTGTAAAAAATGCTTTGAAATAAGTACAAGTAATAGACTATGAGACAACAGGATAAGAAAAAGTTAATTCTTGTAAGAATGGACCTACCTCAAAGTATTTTCTAACAGGAGGCCACCCTTAAGCCACCTGTAACAACACTAAGCACCAGAACCAAGACCTCTATGTTCAATGCCATCCATCTAACCTCTGCTCGCAGGTCCTTCCTCATGCACTCCACACAAAACACATCCATACCTGAACTCACCTCTCCTTCCCAGCTATCCCTACTGCATGCAACTGGCTAATCTCAAAATATGAGAAAAGCTGGGCACGGTGGTACATGTCTGTAATCCCAGCAGACTGGGGGCTGAGGCAGAAGGATTACAAGTTTGAACCTAGCCTGGGCAGCTCAGCAACTTAGCAAAACTCTGTGTCAAAAATTTTTTTAAAAGGGGGTGGATATAGCTCATTGCGAAGGCCCTGGGTTTAATCCCCAGTACTGAAGGGAGGTGTGAAGAATCATTCCTGATTCCTCCCTTCCTCCATATCGTCAATCTTTTTCTCACATTCAATTCATCATCAAATTTTAACAATCCATCTCCAGAACACAGCCCACATTAGTTAATGCATTCACCACTGCTAAGACCAATGGTCTCCAAAGAGGGTACAATATTGAAAGAATTTCAGAATCTGTCCATCTACTTACCGCATCTTTACAAAATTTTTCTTTTGTGTATTTTATAATATTCTTAATTTACTGGTACAATAATGTGTACTGTAAATGTAATAAACAAACCTTTATTAGGGATACACGCAATATTTGTTCTTTAGGTGAAAAGGCTGCACAATTGCCAGCACCTTGCTTGGGTGCTTCTGCCCTCAGACCTTTCAAGCCTACTCTTCAGACACTAATTCCTACTTTAAAACAATCAGAAGCAAAGCCTCTCCCAGGTTTAACATGCAGCACACAATGCAAATCCTTTACCACACTCCAGAAAGCACTGCCCTCTCTCACCTCACTTCTGCCCCTTCTCCCATCTCCTAAGGTTTCTGCCACCTTCATCTTCTTTTTATTCCTTGCACTGAGCGCTTTGCTGACCCAGGACCTGTGTACCTCCTAAGTCCTGCTTGGAATACTCTTCCATCCTACAGGTTTCTACATATATATTGTTTCTCACCTGTTTAAAGCAGGCCCACCTTCAGAGACCCTCACATCCTGGCTCCTTCAAAGTACTTATGGAAATCTGTAATTACTTACCTATCTTAGGGTTTGACTATTGTCTCATACAAGATTAAAAGTTCCACTGTGTCTTGCACAGCACTGTTTCCCTAGCATTTGGTATTTACTGAATGAATGAGTGAATGAGTGAACGAATGAGTGGAATAAAACTCCAAAATATTGAATTCACAATGTTGGATCAGACATTTTGAATAGAAATCTCCCATTCTGAAAGTTTACCTATAAATCAAGTGCTGACTATTCTTTCTTTCCTCTGTCCAAAGCACTGGCCTTCTATGCCACGAGAGATCACTGCAGTTACTCGCAGAAGTGAACCCCAGCTGTGACCCATATCCAGCATGGTCCGCCACAGATATACCTAACACAGTCCTACTGAATGAAACTGTGACACCAGAGAAAGAGTTCACGCTCTGGTCTCTAAGATCTGGCTGGGGAAATGTGCAAGTCACTTCAGGTCTGACTCTCCAGAGTTTTCACTTATAAAGTAATATTAATGATTATTTCATGTCATGCTGCTGTGGCGACTCAAAAACCTGGAAATGTTCCACATACTAGAAAGCCCTATACAAACAATTCAGATTTTTAAATCTTTGTTACCTGGAATGAGTGAACAAAGTTAAGGACTTGTAGAGAGAGTTTTCTGCTGGAATGTAGGAGGTTCTGAAGACTGAAAAAGAGGGGAAACAAATTAAATGCAATGGCAAGAACTAACATCTCACAAGAGTTTAGTTTTAGCAATTTAAATGCATTTATGCAAGTATATACATTCTGATTCATCAGATAAAAAATTTTAAGAAATAGTTCCAATTCCTCATATTAATAAAATTTTTGCTTGTTTTAATAATAGGTAGTAACAGTACATGAAAAGGCAATTTTCAAATAGAATGCAATACACAAACCAAAATTGAAGTTACTGTCTCAAAATGACATTTTAACTGTTAGTAAATATAAATGTTAAATGAACAAAACTTTTACAACAAAGATTTAGGCATTCTGAGGGATAGAAAGTATAACACAAACTTCAAATTTTCCACAGTAATTTTAAAAGACAACCTGAGAAAAAGTCTGACAGATTTAACACAAAACAACCTACATACATAAATCGGTAAAAATGACAGCAGCAAATCTTTGCAATTTTATAACATTTCCACTTTTGACTTATACGTTATTTTATTTTCAGAGGACAGTTGTTCAAATGATCAACTGGGTACTTTTACTTTTCTGATATAAACTACAGTAAACCAATCATATAAATTACTTGTTATCCAACTTTGTTTTCCTAAATAAAAATGTCCAGAAGATTGGTGGATTACCACCCTGGACAAGCCACCCACACGACGAGTGGGTGCAGTGATACTCCTTCTCACTACCCCGAGCCTCAGAACCCTTCCACCAGCTGCTTCCCGCCAGCCACTCCCAAGGGTCAGAGTGCAGTGAGATAAAGCCTGTGTGTCCTCTCTGAAAAGCAATACATGCTCATTTATAAAGTCACCATAATTCCACCGTGAGAGACAAACATTAATATAACTTGTGATGTATGCTAACAGAAAGAGAAAGCCTGGCATGGTGATGCACACCTGTAATCCCAGCACTCCAGAGACGGAGGCAGGAGGATCACAAGTTCAAGCCCAGCCTTGGCAATTTACCAAAGCCCTGTCTCAAAAAATAAAAAGGGGTGGGGATATATGGGGATGTAGTTCAGTGCACAGGCACTGAGTTCGATGCTCAGTACCACAAAAAGGTGACACATAAGACATTTATCAATTGTAAAGACTAGGTTCACATTCCACATAGGCATGTCCATTTTTCACACCCTCACCAAACCTGGGTAACTAAGTAAATGTAATTAATCCAAACAAGTCCCAAAATGTTGGGGGTGACTAATTTCTGAACTACCGAAATTTAATTTTAAGAATAGCAAAAGCCTTAAATTAGTATTCTTTATTCAAACAACAAATATACAAAGTGAAATAACTGTGTTCATGTGAGGAATAAAAGAAAGCAAGACCTAGTAACTATGCACTGCCAGTTTAAAATCAAGCAGATGAAAAGACAACAGTGACTATGAATCCTCACCTCTCTTTTCTGCAAAGGCCATGAGTAGCGATTTTCCTACACACTTTCTGGTTTAATTCAGAACTGAACAGTGGAATCCCAAAGCACAGCTCAAGAGGAACCCACTCTGCTTCTGCTGTGGCGCCTAGAAAAGGAAAGAGCCAAGCTTCAACTCAGACCTATTCACCAGCAGCATCTGAGCAATGGGGCTTCCTAACCTGAGGTTCCTGGGTCCCTGCTGGTGACACCCATGGGTGGGCTTGACAAGGGAGAGGCCTCAATCAGGGCCCATCACTCTCAACAGAACAGTGTGCCTGTTGAGGACATTTACAGGTCTGGAAAAGGGGAACACAGCTTTCATCAAATGCTCAAGGTAGTCATTTGCCAGAAAAAGGAACTACAGGACATCTGCAAGATGAAGAGAATGAACCAGAATACTTACCACCTATGGATAATGATGCTTGAAGTCTTCATTCTCAGGTCCTAAATTTGTGCTTGAATTACTATTTTACATATATAACAATGTTTCTTAGAAAATTCACATTACAAAGTCCATTACGGATAATAAGAACAAACAACACGCAAGTAACTTAGTGGGAAAGTTAAGTCCCAGAAATTAGTCTTTTATAATAAACTTTCAAGGAATTTTTAATATCTTACCAGAGCTTTGTTTTGTTGCCGAATCTATAGTTGCTTCCTCGATGACCATTTCAAATGACTCTGTACTTCCATTTACATCCGAGCCAGAAGCCAAATCAGGTTCTCCTTATAATGAAAGGATATACAAAGTATTAGGATTCTAGTACAGTACTCAGCAGAAGCTGTTAATAACTCAGTCCAAACATAAAGAAAACTTCAGGCAATAGCAGTGATGATGGGAAGAAATAAATAATTTTGGACCTAAAGCAGCAGTTCTACACCACAGGAACAGTATTTTCCCTCAAAAGACATTCAGCAATGTCTAGAAACAAGTTTGGCTGTCAAGAATAGGAACAAGATGGTCCTGATTTCCAGAGATATTAAACATCTCAGCATGTACAAGCCCCACAACAAAGAACTACCTAGCTCAAAATAAAAATAGTGCTGAGGGTAAGAAACCTTGGCCTAAAGAATGTAAAATTCAAAAAGCAGAACACAAGTTTACACTTGCACTGAGATCATTACTAAAGCCATTTCTATCACTGTGGAAATACAGTCTGACCACATTATTCTTCAAAATTCCTTTTGTGATTCCACTTATGTTTCAGCCTCCAAGATCTCCTAGAGCTTACCTACTTCTCTACTTTCATCTTCTACTCTCCAACAAATCTTTTCTTTTGGCTAAAATGAGCTACTGTTTCCTAATTCCTTCTGCCTGAAAGGCTGCCAGCCTCCAAAACAAAAATCAACAATCATCCTTTGTCTAGCTAACTCTTCATTTTTTAGAACTCAGTTCACACTGTGCCTTCTGCAGGAGGACTCCCTGGAAGCTTGACGGGGCTGGGAGATGCTTCCTCGATGACCATTTCAAATGGTCAGGGGACTGACTCCCTGACCACGCAGTCCCCTGTCACAGACTCTCAACACCACTGTAGGCTGACTCACTTGTTTGTCTCCCCTACTAGGGTTTGAGCCCTTGGGATAAAATCAGGTTACCAATTTTCTCCAGCACTCAAACAAGTGTCTATTACTGAAATGTCTGTGGAATAAATGACATGAAAAATGACAGCTATAGTAGACACACTTTGAAATATCCGCTTCTCTGGAAAATGCTCCTGTAATATCTGACAGTCAGCTGCTGAAAGCTCCCCAATACCTTCAGCCAAAAGCAATGGACCAGGAGTAGATATCTAACGCAAAGCAAGCCAACCCAATCCACTGGATGGCTGATATCAATCACATTTTCTCGGGATTTCAAAGTGAGAGGTTCACAGACACTTGAATTGAAAGGTCTCCCAAAGGACCAGAGCTGGCACCACAAAAGCCACATGCAAGCAAATATTATGCCAATGCAGAAGCAACTAGTAACCATCTAAAAAGGTGATCTGAAAGTGGAATTTAACAAGAAAAGAGCAGGAAAAAATAAGCCAGTGTTAGTGTGCAGGACAGCCTGGAGATAAGAAAAAGAAGACAGGCAAGCCAAGCAGGAAATGGCTGTAACGAAATATATTTAAGGTACCAAGATCAGTAGCTATCAAAAATGAGAGAGGAAGAAGTAGAAAGGCATTTCTAACAACTAATTTCACAGAACATGGTAAACTATTAGGTTTACTCTGGAAACATTTTTATAAAAATGATGTGTTTTGAAACTATCACTCCATAAGGCTAACTTAATTCAACATCT
Organism: Hystrix cristata; assembly: GCA_004026905.1. NCBI lineage: Eukaryota > Metazoa > Chordata > Mammalia > Rodentia > Hystricidae > Hystrix > Hystrix cristata. Next base: position 53,012 of record PVJO010008298.1, on the reverse strand, counting down.
ACCAACACAGATGTGACAGTAAAGGCTAAAGGCCAACAGCCATTCTGCATGACAACCCAATGGCATCACATCCCACTCATACAGCTGACATTCGTCCAAATGACGCCACAGAATATTGTCTTGCCTTCAATAAAAACCTTACAATTCAATATTCCCACGAAGGCCTATTGTTTATCATATATTAAGACTATTTTAAACCGAAAACCAGGCGTCTCAGTTCAGAGAACCCAGAAGTTGGCTAACCTTTCTCATCAGAAGCATCGCTGAGCTTCCTACTTGCAAGCTGGCTGGAAGCATTCAACATGGTGACGTAGCCACAGAAATGCTGCAAGCCCACTTTGTGCCTCAGCGTCTGCAATGCTTTATGAACACCCATACTGACACGAGTAAACTCTGGGAGCAAAGAGATGACATCATTGTTAGTGAAAAGCTTTGTAACAGCAGCAAAAACTTGAAGACAGAGCTACCAAGCTGGGCACAGTGGGACACAGGCTTGTACTCCCACCATCCAGGAGGCTGAGGCAGAATGACTACTGGGAATTTTTACACCTCTTTTTCCTTCAGTACTGGGCAACTCAGCAACTTAGTGAGACCCTCATAATTTAAAGGGTGGGTGCCGCCCAATGAGAAGGCTATAGGTTTATTCCTGACAGCAGTAAGGGGTGGGGTGTTGAATATTCTTCTCTTTACTAAACAATTCTTTTGAATACCTTTTATGCTTTAATCTATCAAGAATGAAGCCAATGAAGAAATATATGTGAATGCAAAAAAAAAAAAAAAAACAAACCAGAAAACAAAAAACCCTATTCACATTTAACATATACACAGTCCTCTGGAAGAACTACCTGCTAAGTAAATAAACTGGGCAAATCTGTGGGAGATCGCTAGACTTCTCTTTGCGGTTCTATTCTGCCTTGCATACTACTTGGTGGGCTTCTATAAGGAAATGTATTAAATACAAATTATACTTCTGAAAAATTTGAGTATTCATATTAACACTGATGCTAACAATGGACCTGAAATCATATGCCTAACAATTTCTTTAGATATCAGCTGGAATTTTCATAAATATGTGAATGTATAAATGAGAAAGATGTCCTATAGCCTAACATGAAGATACCTTTTTCTTTTCTTTCTTTCAGTGTTGGGTATTGAACTCAGGGCCTTTGCACTGACCTATATCCCCAGCCCTTTTATTTATTTTTTATTTTGAGACAGAGTCTCATTAAGACACTAAGTTTCCCAGACTGAGCTTGAACTCCTGATGCCCCTGCCTCTGACTCCCAGAGTCCTGGGATTATAGGCTACAGCACCACACCTGGCACCTTTTTTATACTTTACACAATAATCCCCCAAGGCAATAAACAGCCATTAGTTCAGTATTTTATCAAATTTAAGATCCTGCTGTCACTCTCCTGTATAGTATACTCAAGTAAAAACTTTTTTTCCTTAGAATTTAAAGAAAAGGAGTATTAGAGGATTAAACACAAAGTAGGCTGCAGGGAAGTATTTGTTTCTGAATAGGGGCATACTTATTCACAACAGGCAGAAAAAAGTATCTTAATTTCAAACATGAGGATTCTGCAGTCTAGCCATGTAAAAAGGAAAATGACATTTACAAAATTCACTTTCCCCTATTTGAAGGAGAAAGAAAAGTAGTGAATAACATTTTGAATGAACAGTAAATTATTTGAAATATTCACTATTCTCTAAAATACATTAACATGGTTCTAAAAATCAGAAAAATAGATCACTGTGGAGCTGTTTTGCAGGAAACAGAAGTGCTACATAAATAGAAATAAGTGCTAATCAAACAGTATTGCTCTTTTGAACATAAAAGCAGCCCTCTGTAACTGCGGGTTCCACATCCAGGGAGTTAGCCAACCATAGATCTAAAATATTTGAAAAACACATGTATTGAACATAGACTTTTTTCCCTATTATTACTCCTTAAACAATATAGTATGATGACTATTTACACAGCATTTACATAACATGCATTAGGTAGACATAATCTACAGACGATTCTTAAGTATACTGGAGGATATATACAGGCTGAATGCAAATATATGCAACATTTTACAGAAGAATGTGAGCATCTGTAGAATTTGGTACTTCCCGCATGGGGAGATTCTTGGAACCAATTCCCACGATACCAAGGGACAACTGTATATAACTTCTTAATACTCAGAGAAAAGTTACCTTCTATATTAGAAAAGGACAAAAGAATTTGCTTTTATAGAAACTTTGAGCATCTTGCAACAAAGGTACCGTAGCCCACACCCAATTCTAGAAAGAGATGGTACCAAGTAGGGCCCTCCCTATTCTACCACCCTTCGTTCTCACTAGCTTGATTTGGCATAAACCCTGTAGACACTCAAATCCCCTCTAATAGCAAAAATAAAACTTAATAGCAAAAACAAATGTTGAAAGAAGATATGCAAGTGCTCTGTGAACTATAAGGTAGCAATGAAAATGTTCATTAGTATTCATTTTTAAATTACATACATTTTTAAAAAGTTGATCATAATTTAAAACATAAGCCATTAAAACTCCAGGGGCAATCTATATGTACACGCATGCACATACAGATTGAGCAGTCCATAAATGACATTGAGAACTCTGCACTGAATACTTTGAAAAGGCTCTGAAGTTGAATGTATACAATACAGGGGAAAATATAAAACTTTCTGTGTACAAAATCTTCCCCATGGCTTATCTTCTCTCTCAATCTTCAAGTAGACAAATGATAAAAAAAAAAAAACTAAAAGCCTAAACACACAGAAAATTTCATCTTCTGCTCAGTCAAATACCTAGTTATTCTCTTTGCCTCTAAGACAATGTTCTTTCAAAAGTCCTAAATGGGTATTAGTTTATCAATTCCTTGGGGGAAAGGTACATAACAAAAAATACCTTTCCCCAATATTCTATAATAGCAGAATGGTAAGACTCTAGAATTTAAAATTTTTAAGAATTCACTCCTGTCACATTTTCCACCAAACTGTTGACATAATTAATGATAAAGTCAAATGGATACAATTCAAGAAGTACCTCCTTGTAGTTCTGTTTCATCAAATGGAAATGGTACATGGACAGTTTCTCCTATCCCATACAAACCATGTCCCTAAACATAAAGATACAAAAGTTGAAAGGTATAGAAAAAACCCACATTTCCAATAATTGATATATGCAAACAATAAACAAGGTTGTGCCACTTAATGCTAAATCTCACATTAACACTCCACCAAAATGTTTTCCACGATTTCTAGTTTTCTACAGCCAGCAATGACAATCTTACCTGTATATTAACCTAGAGGGCAGTGTTCTCAAACTGAGCATATGAGGGTGCTTGATTAACAGGTAAATCAGGGAAGGGTGAGCCAAGCAAACACTGAATGAATAAGGTCAAAGGGCCCATGCACAAGGGGCAGCTGTAGTTCTGTGAGAGAAAAGCGTAGCAGAATCCCTACAATCATGTCGCATGCCATAGACCAAGAATACAAAACCCAAATATGTGCCCTGAAATGGCATATACAGTATTTGAAGATATTCGCTACAACGCATAATGACATATACTGTAAATGGAAACAACCAAAACACCCATTGATACTTGTAGAGGACTAGTTAACTAAATTATGGTACACATTTTAAACACAGCTGCATTCTACAAATCAAATGTAAAGATCTCCAATTTATAAATGTAAACAGCAGGGAGAACTTCAGCGTATAACCACTTGCAGATGCAAGTGGACACATTACATAGACATAGGAGAAACTAATACATGTGATTATCTCACTTGGAAGTGAAGTATGGAGCAGAAACTGGGCAAACAGCATTAAAATATGTGACTGTACTATTACATGAAAAATTAAGTTTAAAAAAACCGTAGTCTACCCACTCTACTCCCGTGTTACAAATAATTTAGTTTCATCCACCACATTCAATTAATATTCTTTTGAATTTTTTGGTTTTCAAAGGTTTGCATATATTTAATTCCTTAGTTTGGTTTGGGCTCACAGTTGTGTAAGAACAAAAAGCATGAAGAACTTAACTTTATGTTTACATAATGGTATTTAGTACCATTATAATGGAAAATATAACACTGTAAGAGACTTATACTGTAATACTCGAATTCAAGAAATCCTAAAAGTAATCATACTCATTATACTTTGAATATATTTCTAACCATTCTCACTTATTATTCCACTTATCAATTTATGATTTAATCCTAAACTACGGTTACAGTAAAATTATAGTTTTAATCAAATTATTAGTTTGTAACATGCTGTAAATTCCAGCAAGGTGTATTTTTTCCATAAAATATAATAAAGCAGTAGTTCTTATTCAGCAAAAACCAAACTTCTTAGCAGGCACTTTAAAAATGGGCACCATCTACTGATAGATTATGTTTTTCTACCTATATTTTACAGTACAAACAAACAAACAAAATGAAATGAAACCAAGCTTGATTTGACTCACTGAGTACTGCCCGTTGGACAGACTTTGGCACTCACACCACTCATATTATACAGGTAATGAAAACCGAGGTTCAAAGAAGTAAGGGGCTGACCCAAGCCGGCAACAGGGGGAAGTCAGTGACTACTGCTCCATCCCTCCCCTCTACCACCACCACCACCACCAAACATCCTGGCCAGATTGGCATGTGTGCTACACAGCTTATTTCAATTACCTTTCAGTCATTCTTCTCAACAGCCAATGAAGACAGCTGACAGGTGAAGGCATGCAGTTCAAAGCGGTTTCTCACCCTGCCCAAGATTACTACTACATGGTGGAACCAAGATGGGAAATTTCAGTAGTCTGACTTAAGTCCATACCTAGTCTGTTCCATTATGCTATATCCCACCACCACCACCACCACATGCACAATTTTCTCTGGGTAATTTCATCCTCTCAGAGGCTCAAATACTACCAATGTACATGAAGTTATTTCTCTTGTCCAACCTCTCATTTGAATTTCAGAGCACTTTCAACTGTGTCTCTCCCACTTGACTATTTCACAGGTACTTTATACTCAACATGCTCCAAAGCCAACACATTATCTGCCCCAGAAACCAACCCTTCCTCCTGTGTTCTCTCAAGTAGCACTATCTCCTTCACAAGACTAATCACCAGGAATCATGCCTCATCCCTCAACCCTGTCAGAAAGATGATCAAGTCTATTACTTCATATCTGTGGTAGAGTAGTTCCTTAATCCATTTCTTCCTTGCCCTTCTCATCTCTTATCCCCATCCCTCATCTACACTACTGTACACTGTCCTAACTGAGCCTCCCGCTTCAGGCCTCTTCCCCCACCCCATCTACTCTCTATAAAATCCCATGCTGATTGCCGAAACCCAGCTGAAACACAGTACCCACCTGCTTAGCATTCTGCAATGCTGCCAGCAGTCTGCACGTTAAAGTCTAAGCTCTAGAGCAGGGCATTCAAGGCACAACTATACTCCACAGCCTGCCTACTGATCCAAACTCTTTGACCATGGTCCCAACACACTAAATCCCCTTTCAACCCAACAGCTTATAGGCCCTAGCATATGCCATGCTACTTTACATTCATATCCATTTACTCAGCAAATACTAATTGACCAACTACAATGTCAAGCACTGTGATAGGGCCTAGTGAAACATCAGTGAAGAAAAAGAAAAAAAACCAGTTGGACATACTAATGTATGTCTGCGGTTCCAGTTACTTGGGAAGCTGAGACAGGATTGCAAATCTGAGGCCACCTTGGGGAATTTAGTGAGACTCTTGCCTCAAAAGTAAAAGGGCTGGGGATGTAGCTCAATGGTAGAGTGCTGGCCTAGCACGTGTGAAGCCTTAGCTTCAATTCCCCCCAGCATTGTGTAAAAAAAAAAAAAAAGACAATAAATATCCCTGCCCGGAGATTTATTTCCAGGACCCCTCACCTAGCTTGGCTTTCTAGATCACCCTTTCATCCTCATCCTGGGTCTCACTTTCTCTTCAGAGCCACCCTAAGACCTGCTCCTTGCTCCAGTTTGGATTAGGTACTTCTCTTTAGTGCTTTCACTGTTGGTAATTTGAACTAAGCAAAAACTGAAACTGATTATGCAACTTTCAATTCATTAAAGATGGGAACCATATCTTATACACATATCCATACTAATTAGCACATTACTATTTTAATAATTAAAATCTTTATCATGAACCTACTGTGTACCAGAAAGTATGCTACACACTTCACATGAACATTCTCATTTCATCCTCTTGACAACTCTATAGATACAAATTTCCTACTTCGTCATCAGGTGCTATCATTTTCTGTTATTTTATAGCAGATACTGCAGTCTCCATTTTACAGATCAGAAACAAAGGAGTATCACAAAAATATCATAGAGTCCAATAAGCACACAAAAAGAGGCTCAACATTATGAATTATCAGGAAAATACACATCAAAACTATAATGAGAAGCCATATCATACTCACTAAAGTTGGCCTTAATCAAATAGTCAAGAAATACCAATACTGGGAGAAAGTAAAATGGTGCAGACACTTTGGAAGACAGTGTGATTGTTTTTAAATGGTTACATGCAGAGTTACGACACGACTCAGCAACACAATCAGCTGGTATCTACCCAAGAAAAATAAAAATACGTACTTACACAAAACTCATGCATGCATGTGCATAGTAATACTACTCAGAGTAGCCACCAGGTGCCCAACAACTAACAAACAGATAAATAAAACGTGGTATATCCAAACAATGGATTGTTATTTGGGTCATAAAAAGTAATGAAGAACTGAATAATATGCTACAATATGAATCTTTCATTATGTTAAATGAACAAAGACAATCACAAAAAAAAACAACAAAAAAACTCCACACATTTTATAAGATTTTGTGTACATGAAACACTCAGAATAGACAAACCTATACAGAAAGGAGCTCTGCTTAGGTCTAGGCGGAATGAGGGGTGGGGGAAAGGATGTGAGCGTGATAACTAACTAGTACAGTGTATTTCGAGGTGCTAAAAATCTTCTACAGTTGAGTATGCTGACAACCATACAAATCTGTAAATACACTAAACACTGCCGAACTGTATAAATCGGTGAATTTTACAGTTTATGAATTCTACCTCAATAAAGCTATTATTTTAAGAATAAAATCCCAGCCACACATCTAGTAAAAGCTGAGGCTGCAATTGTAACCAGGCTCCAAAGGTCAAAGTGCTTCTACCACCCCCATGCTGCTGAAGGGCCAGGACTAAAACTTAGATCTCTTGATTTCTTACATTTCTACTTTATAAAAAAAATGACAACTGACTGCAACTCAGCAGAAAGCTAGACAAACTACGTTCTTAATGACAAAAATCTAATAGTGACTTTTTCAATGAAATAAGCATACCTGAATTAAAACTGCAGAATGTGTCAAAGCATCATTCAACATCGTGAGCACATTTGATGTGGGAACTACACCAGGATCATGACCCCAAGATGTTATGAGCAATCGATCATAAACCTATTGGAAAGAAATGAGTAACAGACAGAATGGCATTTGGAAATAAGAATAAAATTAAGAAAGTTTTCTACAATACTGCTCATCAATTACTACCCTCCTCAAAAGTAAAAACAATTTTAAAAAATAAAAAATCCTGGGCTAGGGGTGAGGCTCAGTGGTAGAAAACTTGTACAGCATGTTTGAGACCACAGGGTCCATTTCAAGCATCACTCACAAACACACACCCACACACCAAAATAAGTAAAAAACACAAAAGATTAAGACAATGAACAAATAAGGTAAAGGGCCCCAATACATACCTGGAATATGTCTGGCAGTTTTCGAAGTCTTGTGCCTTTGGACAGCAAAAGGGATGGCGGTCCTTGCCCAGTGATATGGTAAATATACAGTTTAAACCAAACAGAACTGACTTCTGGGATAGCTGGTCCGATATGCTAGATTCACAACAAAGGGAAGAGAGAGTTGTAATACTGATCTATAGCAGCCAAACCTCACGAGTGACCAAAGCACAGTCTTTCAAATAGCAAACGCCCCACAAATTATGATTGCCATTAACCTTAGGAAAATAAATGTTAAGTGCCCACCAAAATAATTTCAGCTATATTTGGAATTAAAGCACATCCTATCTCTGTCATCAAGAAACTGGACTTCAGAGTAGACTGCCTAGGTTTGAATCTGGGCTTCATCCTTTTATCAATTTAAGAAAGTTACTTAAGTTGGGTCTCATCTCGCTGAATCTGTTAAAGAGCAATAAAATATCTACTTCATGAAGATGGTGTAAGATTGTTCGAAAAGGCTTAAAACAGCACCTGGCACATAATAAGCTCTGTATTAAAGTTTTAGCTGTTACTATGATTAATCACATGTAACATTCCAAAAGGGCACTATCAGCCCTACATCCATGTCATCATTTATTCAGACAGTTCGTGGATTTCTACTATGCCTACAGGTTTTACACGGGGGGGGGGGTGCGGAAAGAATAATACACAAACTTGGCTAAAAGCAAATCTAGGACCATTCCCCACTGGGTATTGTACGAGGCCAAAATTTAGTGTGGATGCAGGTGCTAAGACAACTAGAACAGTACAGACAACATAAACAACTTCATACAGGATGTTGTTGATTTCTTCTACACCATTAAACCTGAACCTCTAGGAAACCAGGAGACATGAGCAGCAACACGATCTCCATACATCGGCAATGGTACATGCCACAGTTTCATTGTTAAATACACATACAAACAAAAGCAACTGATTTATTCTTAAAAGACCAGAAGTAATTCTCACATATAAATCCTAGAGCCAGAGCTCTAACTTTCAAACACCAGCTTTTCTTCCCATCACAGCCCCAATTGTAAAACACTTGCCTTTTCCTAAACTTATGCTTCAAAATGATCTAGGCTTCCTTCTGGAAGTACCCTAAAACACTCCTTTAAAGTACTTTGTACATGAATAAAATGTTAATCTAATGTGTCACAAGTTAGTAGATGATACATAAATATACCTATTATACTTTACAAGTTGAATATATCATCATCTTACAACAGCATAAAATACAAAACTGCTTTCTGAATCACTGTTTTCAATATGTGGTGTCTGCGAGTTGAGAATCAGGAAAATAAAACCATCCATTTTCTTAATGAAATGGTGGCAGAGGGTCTTTACCTGAGGGGTACAGCTGCTGATGGGCCGGATCTCATTGGTGAGAGGAGCCATGGAAACCAGCAGCGTGTAGTTTTTGTTTAGGACTCTGCTGCAAGTTGCTGGATCTAAACCAAGAAGGCTTTCACAGCGTAAGAGATCCAGAGGAAAACCTGGGTTGCAATTCAGCACACAGAAAATGAAAGAATGACCATGTGAAACAAAAAACATGGACAATAAATTGTTGTTAAGTGCTTTGAGATTTTAAATAGTTTTAAATGGTAGGTAACTATCGAAAAGTACCAAATTTCCTAAGGAAGCCACTAGGACACTTTAAGATTTAAAATTAGTATTTTTATTCTCTAGTCTAGAAATGTAACTGTCAAAACGTGACTGTTTCACCTCCTTCCCACTTCTACCCCTCCCACTGTGGCAAACTGTGGCACCTGAGATGGCAGGGAAGCCCTGTCCTTTCTCTAGTTTCCTGCGTCTACAAAAAGAATCACAGCCCAGTTCTGATCTTCCACAGAGGTAAGAGTCCTTCATTTAGAAACCTGCTCTAGATAGCTGTCTATAAGGCAGGGGCTCGGCATGCACTTTAAGCATTCTTCCTCTTAATTGTTTAGGAAAACACCAACTCCTTATGGCTCTCTACAAAGAGATAGTCAAGACGGAAAGAAACTTCACAAGATCAGTTGGCCGTCTCTTCCTTCAAATAAGAATGCATCTAAAAAAAGTAGCCTGCTCACAGGGTCTAGAAGCACTGTGTACAACTAGCACCAGGATCTTCTTATCTCAAACCATTTCCCCAGAAAGAAACCTCACTAATAAGCACAAGATCACGTCAGATCTTTTTGTTTTACCAGGAAGCAAGAAATGGCTCAAAAACAAAAGGAAAGAGAGAAGAAATAAGAGTTTTAGCATGTCACAAGGAGATAGCAGCTGGCTGGAATACAAAAATGATTGAGACAGTAATGACTAATTAAAAGACCACTGAAAACACAGGAATTCATAAATTCATACTGAGTAAAAAGAATGCCTCATCTCAGCTGTTAAATATGGAGGAAAAGCAGAAAGGCAACAAAGGAAAGAAAAGGGAAAGGGAAAATACAGAAAATTATGAATAAACCTGCTGTAAATAGGGAGGGAGGGAACAGAGGGGAGGGGTGGGGAAGAGGAGGGAGAACGAAGATGCATCATGTACAGGTAACAAAATAAATGTGATGAATGTAACCATTATATGTAAAATGTACCAATACGTGTTCTTGGCTTAAAATAAAAATAAATAAATAAATAAATAAATAAATATGGAGGAAATGCTGGGGTTTAGGGGGAAAACTACCAATTTGCAACCATCAGAGTACAGGCCAAGAGCTATCAATGGATGCTACTTAGAGAGTGAAAAATTGCTATAGAGGCATCTACTTACATGATATTAAATTATCTTCCATTAACTGCTTATTAGTCGTTGGGAAATAACAGTTAACTAAAGAAATCAGATGACACATTACCTGAGCGGTCAAAATTAACATCACCAATGAGAGGAAGATGACTATCATGCACTTCCAGATATTCTATTGGTAGAAAGACACAGCATACTGTGTCTATTCCTGTATACGTAGTATGCTAGACAGGAATATGTAACCTGAGTCTAATCATAGTGAAACATCATGCACCTCCAGAATGAGAAATTTTCCAGGAAGACCAACAAAAGATGGAGAGTACTTTTTAAAAATAAGAATGTCATAAAAGAAAAGGGGGATAAAAGAGACATGATGACCAAATACCAAACTTCATCCTAAACTAGATCCTGTACTTGACAGGGAAAAATGCTAACATTATTAGGCCAACTGACAAACTGCAATAAAATAATTATATCATATTAAATCTTCTGAAGTTGATGTAAGAGAATACCTCTATTTGAAAGAAATACACTCTGAACAATTTAGGCAGCAAAAGGCCGTGATAAACAACTTACTCCCAGATTCTGGGTGTTATGGTTTGTGTCTAGATGTCCCCCCAAAGCCTCATGTGGTGAGAGATAGCTGGATCTAGAGTGTGGGCTGCCCTGAGGGCAGGTAGCCTAGATAGATACAGGAAGAAGCTTAACTAGCTGCTTGTTTGCATTGCTGATTTGCATACATTCCTTGCATTTTCCTCACTTTACTTTGTGGCCGGCTGCGAGTCCGCC
>PVJO010008298.1:0-41585 GCA_004026905.1 Hystrix cristata | reverse complement strand
CTATAAATATAAACTGATGAAGAGGCTGGAGCCTGTGACTTAATGGAAGAGACAGAGTCGCACAGTAGATGGCAAAGCACCTGATCTACACCTACAGAACAGGGAGACCAGCACACAAGTGGCTTCTACACAATGACATGTCTGGCTGGAGCAGAGGTTGCAGCCTGAAGTAAAATGAGAAGTGAGCAGGTGGCAGAGGAAAGAAGGGAAAAATAATCTATAGAGACCAGAGAAAGTTATGTTTGATTAAGTACACTGAGAAACTATCCAACAGCCATGTGTGGAAAAGTGGTGTCCTATAAAAACTCCAGAATCTGTAAGGGGAGAGTTTATTCAAAGGGCGGGGGGGGGTTGCTGTAATAGGGTGGGTGGGATTATTCCAACAGCGGCCAGAAGTTCTGCAAGTGTCTCAAGAGTTAGGCAAAAAGAGTTTGTCGTTGTTGTTTAAATGGAGAGGTGCAAACAAAGCAGAAAGAATTAGGTGTGGGAAACTGAGATGAAAGGGTGGGATGCAGGCTAGTAGATCAGAGGATGTTTTACTGTACAGTCTGGGGTGATTTGATGTTTGGGAGCCGGAAGAGAAAGGGGCCTAACCACACTTCAGTTAACAAGCATTTTCTTCTGATTCATCAGTTGGGACAGGCAGTTCAGCCAATCATTTCTGGGGTGAAGAAAGGGAATTTGTAGGGGTTCTGTTTCTGGACTTACAGGTGAATGGGGGGGCACTTGTGATTTTTTTCTCCATTATGTAAGGGAAGGGTGGGTACTGGCAGTAAGCCATTTTCTGTACTCAAAAAGGGAGGAGATTTCTTAAGCTTCAGGCAAAATTCAACACTGTCAATGTGAAGTATAGAAATAATTAATGTATACCAGGACAGGGAGGGTATAAAGTCTAAAGAGTTCGTGATAGTTGGAAAACATTTTCTAAGAATTTTATAATTGATTGCTTACCTATGTTTCTCAACATGTCCACAGTACTAGACTGCCAAATTACAGAGTGATTTTTATATCTAATTTATACAGATCAAAGTGGAAAGATGTCATTTTAAAGACAAAAGTATTTGAAAAGCTCATGCTTATAAAATAAGAAAAATACAGACCACATACTACTTTTAATACTATTTTAAAACCAGTAGACTTAGACTACTGAGACTGAGAAACTAGCCCTTTTCACCATATCAGTTTGCTTCTAATGACAACATCACAAGGATTTTCTTTTACTTAAGCAAGATGCTAAATACTCCAATACTGCAGAATTTCTCTCCTAAAGACTCAGTTATGAAGGTGAGAACCTACAGAGAGACATTCTTCCAAGGGTGGGCTGACCCTGAGTGCCACGAAGCATCCCACACCTGGGCTGAGTGACCTTCTCCAAAGGTACTGGTGGCACTTGTCATTCCTACCACCTTCAGATGAGGAGCCGGTCCTAAAAGAGCTGGTTGAAAAGTGAAATTCAGAAATAACTGCAGGTGTGGTCTTAAGGTGAGGAGTTAATCACAATTTAATGCTGGAGGTCTAGCAATTAAAGCTCCAACTGGTGCCAGAACAGTCAACTATCAAACCTACCTTAAAAGTTATAGTTGTAGCTGACCACTTTCATACAGAATAGGTGTAAATTTACAACTTAACTTACTTGACAGTGTTGTCTGTGGTGAAAACAAATTTTAGTCGAAACTCCTCTAAGCAAACAATTAATTCCATCAATTAAAAACTATGTCCAGGATAAGATAAAGGAGTGCCTGCTTAGCATACAGAAGGCCTTGGGTTTCACCCCTAGCACACACACAAAAGAATGATTGAAGTCTTCCATTCCTAGCTCTTCTAAGGCTTTAATTTCTAAAATGAGCAAAAGCTTTAATCAACATAAGCTTACATTTCTTTCTCTATAAACAGTTACACTTGGCGGCTAAGATAATCAGATGCTCTGACAGGCAGGAAAGAACAATGTATTTCAAGACAGCCGTAACAAATTATTTCAAATAGTCTAACCCATTATCTCCATAAATCACTAAAAAAAAAAATCCCAGAAATTCCAGGAGTTCTACATCCAAAGATATCTTCAAGGCTGTGCCACTCTCTGCTTGATCATATGACTTAGCACTGTATTTGGTAGCGAAAAATGGCTACACATCAGCAGTGTTTATCAGTGAGTGCTCAGACTCTTAGCATTTGGTGATTTAATATTCTGCAACAATTTGAGAGGCCTCAACATGTAACAATTTGTAATTCTGCTACGGCTGCAGAAATACATCACTGGATATCCAGCAGGTCCAGCCTCACTCAACTAAGCCACCCGCCATCTTTATTCCCCCTTACTCAACAACGCTGGTTAAGTGCCAGTTGAGTCCTTTGTGTTTTAAATTAAGCTGAAAACAGAGCCAGATGCTGTGAAAGAAATGAAATGAACACAACTAAGAATCTGATGGCTCTTGGTCAAAAAAAGAATTTTTAGGTAAATGAATAAACGATTGAAATTAAACATCATAGGAGCACTGAGGATTTACGCAGTCCCAAAATGCAACTCTCACGAACGCCCAAGGACACGCACCAACTATTCTATCGGCAGTGCATAAGCCCAGATGAACAATGGAATAGTCTTTTTTCAAACACATTCTCGGGTGCCCTTCCACCCTTCCAGATTTAGTAGAGACTCCCATACTATCACTTCAACTAAAGTTTGGGACCCTTATCTGTCACAAAGTTAAGGGACTATGAGGGCAACAACTGCAGCAGAGTCCACCAACGCATTAAAACTGCTACTTTTCCTTTTAAGAGATTGATTCCTTTTTTAAAATAAAATACTTTAGTGAATATTACAGTAGTATATGAATAGATGTTCCTGTTTATTATTTTCACATAAAAGAATGTATCATTCTTAAACTATTATGCTCCCTATATTTTTTTTTTTCCTTTTGGTGCTGGGGATCAAACTCAGGCCCTTGTGCTTGCAAGGCAAGCCCTTTAACCACTGAGCTAAATCCCCAGCCTATGCTCCCTATATTAACTGAATTTTGGCATCTGTTCACCTCTCAGAGCTTACACTGTCTCTAAATTCCACCTGCCTACGTAATCTCTCCAACCCTTTTCTGTAGGTACTAAACACTAAAAACAACAAGTATTAGCAGCACATGAGAAGAAAGAAGAAAAAATAAACAAATGATAAGCAAGGAAATTCACAAGGCAAGCCTCTAGTTACAAATTCAGTATGCTCTCTACACAAAAACATATTAAATAAGTAATAATGAAGTGACCATGATCTGTTGAATGTCTTACAAAAAAGTTCCAATATACTCATGTGTGTCTTCAGAACTAAGCACACTTATCATACCATAATTGGGCTGGTCCGGCTGAGCAGTCTGAGCAACTAGATCTTTATTATGACGCAGAAACAGTATTGTGTTTCTCAGAGTAAGTGCATGATCGAAGTATCTCTGTGCTTCTCCTTCACCAGTGCTCTGAACCTAAACCAACAGAAAACAGATTTTAGAACAAACACCAACTTTATGCTACTCTCTCTAATAAGTAATCATGTGATAGAGCTACTAGGACATTATTAAAATCAACAGATGAAATAGGTGCTTAGAAAACAGTGAAACAAATAATCTCAAACTCAGTTGAGTTTCCAATTTTACTATATCTTTGATGATGACAGAAGTTACTCCAGTAAGTAAAACTAACTACAGCAAGTAAATGCTACTAAATTACGTCATTATATACCTCCTATTTATGATTAGAATACTTAAAAAATTCTAGAACCCTTATCTTGCTTCATCCAGATAAGTCTCCGATCCACCAACTATACCTCTCGAATTCTTACCATTTTGTTCACAATTCTGTATCATCAGTTACAAGGTACAGTGGAGTGTGTGATTCAATAGAGCTGTTTACTCCTGCTGAACACATGGCTGAAACTCATTCCACAAGGGCCTACGGAGTGTCTCTTGTGTGCTATGACCTCTCCGGGAAATAAGGAAAGCACTACAGAGCAAACAGACAACCCCCCCACCCAACTTCATGACCTTGTATTTAACATATGCTCTTTGGACATTGCATCAGTAACCTGTTTAATATGTAAAAACGTACCTAGCCCAGGTGTAAACACAGAAAATGGAAGCACAGGTCTACAGGCAGAAATAATTAGATTTGCATTAAATTAACAAGACCAAACAAGTTTAATCAAGATCAGGCTTCTTAAGAAACTTTTTTGGGTTTTTTTTATTTGTTTGAAACAGTGTCTTACTATGTAGCTAAGGCTGGCCTTGAACTCACAATCCTCCTGCCTCGGCCTGTCAAGTGCTGGAATTACAGACATGTGCCACCATGACCAGCTAAGAAAACATTTTTAGAACTAACTTCAGCCTAAAAGGTTTTCCCAACAATGACTATGTGGTTTAAAAAAAAAAAAAAAAAAAAAAAAAAACACAAAAAAAAAAAAAAAAAAAAAAAAAAAAAAAAAAAAAAAAGAAAAACCCCACAGATGTATGAATGAGTAAAAGTACAGAAATGATCTTGGAATTTACTACAATTGATAAAAGCATAACTGATGTAAGAAAGACAAAAATCAAGAAACCAACAGGAATCACAACTTAAAATGTGCAAGAACACACTGAAACACTGGTAAGTGAAAGATGATACATGATAAGAAATGGGGTTAGCAAGGTGGTAAAAAAGTATTGAAGAAATAATACGAGTATAAAGATAGAAGTAAAAAAGACCAATTAATAGCAAGAATTATCTTAGATATATTTCTGCACTAATGAAAGAATAATTCCACGGAGAAGGAGCAATGACAAAACATCATGGGTTTTTTTTACAAGATAAAAAGTACCAAATATCACAAATTCTCTAGCACATTTTTTAACATAAAAAGTTCGTTACTAAAGCACAAAAGGTACTAAAATTATTAGTGAAGGAACAGATTCGGCACACAAACTGTTTGCATACAAAGAAGAGCAGAGGACAGAATAAGATACCCAAGAAATAAAAAACACTAATTAAGGGCAATCAAGTTTTAGAGCTATGGAAAACTAGGGCTATACTCACAAGGAAAAGTGTGGCTAAGAACAATTATGGCTGAAGTCTTCAAGATGCTAAAAAGGATAGTGAGAGTGGACATAAACATGATACCCAGGGACACTGATCCAGATGCAAGATAAATGGAACAAAAACTTCAAACAAAACCGCTTAAAGGGTGATCTTATGGGTCATACCAGAAAAAAAATTGGTTATTTTAAAAAAATTTCAATTTAAAAATTTACGCACAGACTAAGATTTCTACACCCCATTTCTCATTATATCATGTTATGTTTAGAGTTAGATGAGCTAGACATATCGCTTTAAAAAAAAAATCACAAAATACATTCATTTATTCAATATGCTTAATTCTAAGTCTAAATGTCTACCACAGTATTATAAGGCAGGGAATGAGACAGAAATGAGCAAGAATATACTAAAAAATCTATGAGATCAGCACAACTGATGTTTTACCAAGCATGGTAAGGTTCCAAATGCCCTACTCTCCCCTAATATGCAATCTAGATTTACCTTTTCCAGTTCTATAAGAAAGCTGTCTAGAGACTCATCTGAGAGTTTGCCTACTTCAAACATTGTGACTGCATGACTTTTCAAATTCTGCAAAAAAAAAAAAAAGACAAAACACAAAATATTAAAGTTCTAGCTTTCTTTTTTTGTACTAAACATAATAGATTTATGTTATACTTTCTAATATATTAAAACTCAAAGTGGCTGAGAGGAGGATCTGATTCTTCCAATTAAAAAAGCAACCCTCACTAAACATAACAGCAGTCCCCTCTGGAATACAGAACACCACAGTCAGTCGTGTTTTCAGGAATAAATCTAGTACTTTAAAAAGATAGAAAAATACTAAATTATTGGATAGCTAGTCTTTAAACATGTTTGTACTTAAACAAGTATGTGACTTACTGGTGAAAGATTTCCCATCATTAAGAAAGCAGTAAGAGTTGAGTCAAATAGGAACGCGATACGCTTTGTATGTCCTGTAGACAGACTCAAACTGCTTATGCTGGCTGTATCAGCTGAAAAAAAAATTTTAAATTGTATCAGTGAAAACTATTCTCTGCTTATCATGTGGAATGAGAAAGTATTTCATTTCAGCTTTATTGAGTAGCTAGAAAGTATATAGTCAAATACAAGCAACATTACAGTCATAAGAGGTCCCAGTCATACCTATCTTAAAATACAAAGAAAATGGTTTTCAGTTTTTTTATTTTTAAGGCAATTACTCTTGCAATAAATTTCTTGAAGACCCATAATAAAAACTGAAAAGTGCCAGGTCAGCAAGACCAACCAGCCTAACCCCTTTAGATACATCACCTAGCTGGGTAAGAGGTAGAAATAGGAGAAGGCGTATGTCACGCTCCTCTTCCTTCCCAAAAGAAGCCACAAGTAGCCACCTTGTGCACTGTCCTATCCCTCTCTGGGACTTAGCTCACATTCTCTTGGGCTGAAATGGCCTTAACTGCACTGAAGAGCAGCTAATACCTTTGCCATCAAGACCTCTCAAACCCTCCAGCCTTTTTGGGGTTCTTCCTCTTTGCACCCCACAAGCACTGTAACTCACATGGTGCTCTGAATGATACAGCTTTTTTGCTTGCACCTCCTCTTTCTCCCTGGACTTAATTCTTAAAAAGCACCTGAGCTTGGTGCCCTGTAATCCTAGCACTCTGGAGGATCACAAATTCAAGCCCAGTCTACGTAACTTAGTGACATCCAGTCTCAAAATGAAAAATAAAAAGGGTTGGGAATGTAGCTCAGTACAAAGGCCCTGGATTCAATCCTCAGAACCAAAAGAAAAAAACAGAGAGAAAAGAGGTAACATTTTCTGTTGATTTTATACCCAAGATTTAGCACAATGCCCAACATACAGGTAAGTACTCAAAGACTGCATACTGAAGAAAATAAAACAAAAACCAAGAACAGAACTGTGAGAAGGTAATGTCTGGACGAATACTGCGCCTACAGACAGACTCTAAATGAAGTAATGGCTCACCTGGGTCTTCTTGACTATTTGTATCTGTGTCAGTAGCTGAAGAAGCTTCTTGAACAGGACTTCTACTTTCCCCACCATCCCATGATAACAGCATCTTTTGTGGATCTAAAGTACTCCTATTAAATGAAAAATACATTCACTGTTTTAAAAAAACACAGAAACAATCTTACTTAAAAATAGCTACTGAAATCAATAAATTATACACAATCTATCTAAATCCAGTCTTATACTCAAGTCTGAAACCAAGACACACCCCCAAAATGCTCTACCCAGACCCCACAGCTTCTTAGCCAAGACCCACAGACAGGCTTAGGGAATTCCAAGATTATATGTAAAACATTGTGTATGCTCTTTTTTGGATTGAGGGTTCTTAGTTTTCATCAGATTCTTAAAAAAAGATTCATCACACATAAAAAAATTTAAAATTACTAATATATAGGTTTTACCTCAATTGAAAGACTGAATAAATTTCTTTATGTAAAATTAAGTTTCTTTTCAAAAGAAAACTCTAATGTCAAACTGATTAAATGAGTTACTTTAATCTGTTTATAGATGGAACATTCTTCCATGATGAATGAAGTTGATCCAAATTTATTACTTGGCCTTTTTTATGGGCAAAGCCCAATCGGCAATACATTGAAACAGCATTCTGAAAGGAAGATAAAGGAAATTAGCGTCTACAATAATCCAGACATTAGAATATTTGTAGACAAAAAATATCACAATGCCTCCATCAACTCTCAAACACAGCATGACTAGAAAAACAGTGTGCACACCCTTCAGGTCTTCTCATGCATGGGAGCAGGGGTACTCCCACTTCTCCGGCTCCACTCTCCCCAGAACGACTCCAGTGAGCCAATGCTGTGGCGGTTTTTGCTCACTGTTTTTTGAAACGAGGTGTGACTTGTAGTGCAGGCTGGCCTCGAACTCACAGTGATCCTGCCTCAGCAGTGTTGTGGCTTTAACTGAGCTCACTCCAAGATCCTATTCAGGTGCATCTTGCTACAGGTCCTGCTACAAATGTTAGCATGAGTGCTTTCAGGCATCTGGTGTCTGTCCTTCTGTCTCTTTGGAAACTGCCCTTTAAGGTGCACCCTCCCTCAGGCAGTGAGTAAGAATTTCAAAGCCTCTGTCTGTCATATCAAGATGAAAACCAACTAGTAAAATCCATTCAGTACTCACACTACAAATGAAGGGTATAATAACATACCTTTACGAGAGATAAGTCTATCTCGAGAACATTGGCAAGCTAGAAAATAAAATTTATTTTTTCATAATTAGAATTATCAGCACATTACACAGTTGTAATAGACATATGCAATCATAATCAGCAAAATTTTAGTTATGAGTAACTGAAAAGCTGGGTAAATTTTGAATTCAGAATTTTCTTCCGTATCTCTATGATTCTTAAAGTATTACAAATTTAGATAGTAACCATAACAATTTAAGATTTCTCACTCTAATTTTATGTCATTTAAAATAAAAAATTCATAGACCAATATACTGGACAAGCTTTATATGACGAATCATATAAAAGCTATTTGACCAAATTATAAATTACTAATGCAAGGAAAATTTTATTAAGCATATACAAGAATTAACTTATGAATAGTGACATTCAGGTATAATAATGGTCTCTAATCTCCCTCTGTATAGATTCTGAGACCATTTTAAACATATCATTAAGTAATTCTACTTACTTTACATAAGCTTATCTTATAACCTTGAGATTATTCTTTCACAAGATGCCACACTTACCTCCGCGACATTAGTGTGCTCATCTATCGAAACAAATATTTTATAGAGTAAAGTTTCAAAATAATCCCCCTGCACGCGATTCATTACAAAGCCTTCAAGGGGAGGAACTAAAATGAACAAAACAGACTTTTCTCAGCAATACAATCTTATAAAAGAAGAAAGCATAATTTAAGTATCAGTTCAAAAATACAAGCCTCTCACTTAGGAACCGAAGATGGCTTTTGATTTATTTTACCCAACCCCCACAGCAAGTTTTCTAAAACTCCCAAATTAAGGCCAGATACAGAGTACCTCCACAGACAGAACTTGGAAGGGAGATCACAAAATCTGCAGAGAGGAATATAATTCTCTGTGGACCTCTCAGAATTACCAAGGAGAGCAAATGCTGCAAGACACAGACAGATGTGGAGAATGCAGCATGGGCTGCTTCAGAATGGGGAAGTCTGCAAGGGTTTCTGGTGCACATGTGCTTAATTCCTCACAGGCAGCAAGAGTGACTTGGCCAAAACAGAAAAACAAAGAGCTGCAAGGAAGAAACCTGCAGGTGGATGGAAAGCACTGCTCCCTGCCTTTCTCCCTGTCACCCCTACTTGAAGCTGAAAGTGGAGAAATCCACCTGCATAACTGCCATGTTTCCCAACAGTCACTGGCCATCTGCTCTTGGGGCACTCTGTTCTGAAACCTCCTCGGTGACCAGAGGCTCAGGACCTGCAGCAGAGCAGCCAGCCCCACCGTTGCTCCCTCTCTGAATGACTGTTCATACGCATTTCCATCTCTCTGGCCCAAATGCTCCCAAACTGGCTTATCAGAGAGCTCTACCCAGCCAACAATAAAGTATTATGCTTTCCTTTATAGTTCTCCTCTGTGTGCACAATTCCCTAGAAAACACACTGGGAACAAAGATTCCCTATGCCACCAGCAGGTTTGGGTGGCCCTGTGTTGCCTGGCCCTAATACAATTTAACTGCGACCAAACCTAAATTATTCCTGATAGTGAAAATAAGAAAAAATTCAAGTGCCTAAAATCTAGACACTGAAAAAGTACAATATGCATTACATTGTAATTATATACAGTACTTTACAGATCTGGCTTTTCTCATTTGTTTAGAGACTTAAGAATTAAAGGTTTCATTTTAGAAATAGTGTGGAAATTTCACATTTGACATCGGTCTTTTCCTACTCTAAACTGTGTGACTAACACAACTGGATATTTATTGAACATTTACTGAGCAACAGCCTATTACCAAATACTTCACATATACAATTTTATTTAATCTTCCTAACTTCATGAGTTGTATGGCAGTCTAATCACTCTTCTTTTAAAGAAACCAAAGCACTAAGAGTTCAGATATTTTCCTAAGTCACATTTATATCTAGGCAGAAAAAAACGTAACTCTACATAGAGATATGGAAGAGTCTCTAGTACATATTGTTCAAATAAAAAGTATAAACTAGAGTACCTATCTGTATAAAAATTAAGTCACACCAAAAAGGATATATTTATGCACACCTATACACAATGGTATACTTCCTAAAGAATATACTAGAAACTTCACAGTGCCTGCTGACAGAGGAACTGAGTGGCTAGACACCAGAGTGGGAAGCAGACTTTCTACACCTTTTGTAAATCTAGAATTTTGTATCGTAGTTATTCTCTACTCAAAAAATATGTTAAAAATAAGTAAATATAAAGAAAAAAATGTCTTGGAATAACCAAATAGTAAAAAAAGACTCACGAGGAAAGCCTGGCCATAACTAATATTAAAAGTTACTCTAAATCACTATAATCAATAACAATATGACATCAGTGGTGAAAAAAGATCTTAGGTCTAATACAGAAGAAAATTCAGTATCGGACAAAAATCATTCTTCCATTCAGTAGTAATAAGTTACTGGGGGAAAAAAAACACAAAATGCTAGCATTTATCTATTCACGCTATTCACCATCCAAATAGAAGAAAACCAAGTTGGGCCTTTACTTCACAACAAACACAAAAGTTCCAGAATATAGAGGTGGATATAATATATACCACTCATATATGTATCCCTTTCAAGCATATCTGAAATCAATGAGAAATTAAAGGGTATATATAAAATGTGCAGTTAGGAAGTATGATGAATGGGGGAATATATTTTATTTAAAAACAGTCTTTCAAGATTATGCCCTTCAGTGGCAACAGGTGTGGTGAATTCAGCATTTATTGTTCCCTGGATCTGCCCTAGTAACTGCCAATTACTAAGTCTAGCTTGGCAGAATGCAACACTGTAGTACAGCAGCCATCCATTCAGCCTTTCTATTTCTTTCAAATGAATTGAGAGTCAGTGTAAGCCAATTTTCAAATGGCCAGTCAAAATGAACTGAAACGAATAAATCAAAGACTGATCTTTCTGGTGGACCTCAAAAGAGCCAGTGTCAGTTTATCAGATAAGAACAGGGACTTGAATAATGCTTTCACATTTTCCAAGTGTGACAGGAAACCACTACCACTTGTTTTCCAGAAATCATTTCCTCGCTAAAAAGTTTTCAAATTTTAAAACTAGTATTCTATGTTGTTGCATTATTAACTATACAAACACATTTACTTTTCAAACTTCCCAAGCTTAAAACAGAACTCATTTATATATATGGATCAAAATGCCTCATTAAAGAATCATAAACTCATGCTGACGCCAATAAAGGTCAGGACACACTATAGTAAGCTAACCTGTTAAGATTCAACACTGACATGAGGTAGTATGTCTGTAATAGCCCTGTCACCACTCATTTGGTAATTGTAAGGACATTCTTTGGAATTTGACACTTTATGTCAGATTACACAAATATTAAATATCTTAGTACGATTTTTTTTAAATTATCACACTCAAGAGCAGTAGCTAAAAAACATCTGGAAAGCGTACTTGTAACACACACCTGAATTAAGTGCTTCTACAAACTGGTAAGAAATATAAACTATAGGAAAAAAGGCATCACTCTGTGTTCAAGGATGTTAATTCTATCACTACTACAAGATCAAAAAACTGAAAATAACCTAAATAATTAGGAACGGGGAGTGGCTTAGTGAACTGATACATCCATTAGGTGTAGGAGAAAAGACATAGGCTCCCAATACTGGTTTAACTTGAAGAAGTGAATAGGAGGGAAGGAGGAGGAAATAAGGACAAAAACACTGTAGTAACATACAACACAGGTATATTAAGAGAGAATGAAGAACATTGCTATGCACGGAACAAAGGACTAAAAGGTGATGTGAATTTGTAAAAGCACTGAGATTTGCAATTGTGAGAAATTTATCTTGAAATCCCATTATTTAATAGTGTATACCAAAATCACATAAAAATAACAAATTTAAGTAAAAACATCACAATGGGCTACAATATAATAATGTTGTTCTTTGAAAAATCTTAAGACCTAAGATTCTAGAATGTTTAATTTATTAGGGCAAACGCAGTGCCCAGCACTGAGCAGCTATTCAAAAGCCGCTGAAAGAACTAGCCCAGACTTACCTGCTATACAACTGTCATCAGATATCGGTACATCCAGATAAATAAATCCCTTGTTATATAAACCTAGAGAAGGAAAAGCATTTTGTTTTAGATGGAACACTACATCACAGAATTTTTTAAAAACAATTCTTATACTTCAATAAAGATTCTTACAACTGAACGTTATGTGAAGAAAAAAAAGAAAAGAGAAGACAAAAAGAATTACACTAAAGTTTTTAAATCCTGGTTTCCTACGCATGCTTAGAACTACAAAATTTTTCTTTTCAGTCATCTGTATAAACTTCTAGTGCATGTAACTAATTACAGCCACACTGGAAAACAGAGGACTAAGATCACATTTCAAATAATAAGCAATGCCTTAGCAAACAGTGCTATTTTTTAATGCCTAATTGATAAGTAACTGCTATTAATTATTGATGGTTTAAAATGAATTTTTATGTTGACAAAAACCATTTCTACTAACCACTTACTATGTACTACATTGTAATCTAGTGATCCAGAGAGTTGAGGGCCTGAATCGATGATCTTATCAATAGCGCATTTCTCAGGCAAAGTGCATATCTAAGAAAAGCAAAATATTCTCAGTTACATTCTGTCCAAATTAACTAATCCATTTAGTCTCCTGAAATCTATTCATGCTGAACAATGATTCCATTTCTTGAATGAACTATATACTTTTTTCACTTACCACTACAGAATTCAAACACATGAAAAACAAGTACACACATAACACATAACCATGACTTGGGGCCAAACTATACTGCCAGAATTTCAGAAGTGAACTTAGCAGACGTGCCCACATCTGCTGGTCAGTAACCAGTGCTCACTAACCAACACCAGTATTTAGTTCTCTTCTTTGAACTGGAGTCACAGCCACTAGCAAATTTGATTCTGAATCTTTCAAATCAGACACTCACTCAAACTCAACATGAATATTATCAGTGACACAAAGATTTATTAGCCTATGACAGTCTGTCAGCTCCCTGGGGAAGTACGTACTTAGACTGAAGCAAAATTTCTAACTTCACTCATTCATTTTAATAGACCCTCCGAAGAAAAACCCACAACAGACACAAAAAAGGTTATATACTCATTTCTGTTTGACTACACATAGATAGGCCCCGGTCTCCAGGTCTCCAGGTGTCCTCATCTCACCCGTGCCCCCTTTCCACTAAACCATCACCCCTTCCAGAACGTATAAAGCTTTTATCAAACACGGCTAGACTGTATTTTATTTCCCTTGCTCTTAACACTATCAATCCAGCAAAGAACCAATCATTTTAGTATAGCAGTTCAACACCGTGATTACGTGCAGGCTGCCTAGCAAACTGCCCAGTGCAGTGATGGTGAACCTTTCAGAGACTGAGTGCCCACACCATGACCCAACCCATTTACTGTATTTATTGCAAAGTGCCAAGGCTGCAATTAAATACGAATACCACGGTGTTAGCTTAGAAAAAACAACTCAGACATTAATATCTTTTGTCTCAAAAGAAAAACAAATGATACACTTGCCACAGGCTTGCTACCACCTGCCTGGGTGAAAATACTTGACCACTACACTACCACTCTGATCTGAGCTCTCTGCCCACCTGCTCTCTGCCCACCTTCCTCATCTGTGAAATGGAGAACCAAATCACACTTTCCCCTTGGGTTCTTATGAAAATCAAATGAGACAATATTAAAAACACTTGCAACAGCCACATCCCAGTTGTTGGTAGCTGTGGCATTCATTATATGTCACTTTACATAAAATGTCTATCTAATCAACACCCGCAGATCACTGTACCTGAACCAAGTCAAATCTCAACATCCGAGTATCTTGGAAACCACCAATATTCTGGCTTACCAAGATCACTTTTAACTTTTTTTTTTGGTGCTGGGGAATCGAACTCAGGGCAAGCACTCTAACCACTGAGCTAAATCCCCAGCCCTTAACTTTTAACTAGTTCAGTTTTCTGCAGGAAAACCAATGGCATTACTTTTTCAAAATATTATGTAACTATTTAAAAGTTGCAAAATAAGTTAAAAAATACAAGTTCTATGTGGAACTTTTACGGATTTCTACCTTGATGTCATCTTCTGTGATATATCCAGCCTGCACCACCCACCATGCCTCTATGGCAATTTCCACTGGCTTTATTGGTAGAAGATCACGAGCCGTTTTCCTTCTGAAAAATTTCTGCAGTGGTTCAAACATTTGAGAATTTGTAGTCAATCTAAATGATTCCTTTCTTTTTTTTAGTCAGCCATATAATAAGGTTGTTTCTAACAGGCCAAATATATTATTAAACTCTCATATTTTAAAATCTTAACTATTATAGATATCTTGAATGGATAAATTCACTCAAACCGTTTCAAATAAATTACTTAAAACACTAATCAATAAACCTGGATCAAAATCCAGAAATGCAAATGAGTCACAAGATCTGAAAAACACATTTGAAAACAGGTACTTATTTCACCCATTAAGTGAATCCTGGGGCTAGAATGGAAAAGCAAAAAGTCAAGCAGAACAAAATTCATCTTTAAAAATAAACATTTCCTGCCATAGATATTTTTTAATTCAATAATGATTTACACTAAAGGCTAAAGATTACTGAGTTGTATTAAGTGTATTTTATTAGGTCAAAGAAATTACAATTCCTTATTTCTACCACTTAAAAAGATCAAACTATGTGATAAGAAAGCCAAAATATAAAAGAGGCAAATTACTTACTTTCGATGACCTACACTGATTCATAAGATCAATGTACTGGTTTCTTCCTATGCCAAGAAGCCTTAGACCTGAAAGAGAAGTCTTTCCTTTAAAAATACATACTACTTCTCGAAATATCAGTATACTTCAGAGATTTTCGGAAAAATTCTCAGCTCATGTTCATCTTTTGATTACTGACTGGCATGACCTGTTACTATCAAATTTAAAAAAGAATTCTTCAAATAAAACACAAAAGAAAACTGAACTTCAGGAGAGATGAGTTCAAAGTGATATTTTACACAATGCTAAGTAAGCACATTTTTAAAAAGCAGAAGTCCTCCTAATTTTAAGAAGTAAAAATGTACTGCTCATGCTTGCCTTGCAAGCATAAGGCCCTGAGTTCGAACTCCAGTGCCAAAAAAAAAAAAAATGTACTGCTCAGGAAAAGCTGCTTACATGCACAACTGTCACATTTCAAATATATACAGTGCCTCATTAAAATGAGCATAATAAAACACTACCAAATTGTGTTTGTTAAAAGCTGTGCATCAAGGTGTAAAAATATTCTGCCCAAATTCTCTTCCCTCATTTGGTATACACATAATCCAAATACCAAAAAAGAACTTCATTCTCTAGAAATAGTATAAATATTATTCTTCTGATTCCATCATCCAAAATAACACACAGATTAAGTCTTACACCTGACTGTATTATGTGATAAAATTTCCATTAACATGGTTCACTGTTCTCATTTTTTATTTATTTCAGGTTAAAAACAACAAGGAAAGGAAACAGCACACATGCATGAAGACACAATCCAAACATTACCTCCTTCTGCAGGAATACTTACAGTCAGCAGCAGTAAAATTGGGCAATGAGTCATAACTTTTCTCACTGTTCATAATGTCCTTTTAAAAAGAAAAAATTAGAAATGCAAGATTTTCTTAGATAAAAGCAGCATGTCCATAAGTATGTACTGCTACAGACAAACAGAATAACAATAAGTATTATAAGAAGCACTGAGAGCAGAATTTGCCATCCTGAAGCATATCTGCCACACTGATACTGTGGTTCTTACCCCTGGTCCCAATCAGTAATTGAAGAGCAGACTTTCAGGTCTAGTCTTCTCATAATACTATGCATCCCAGAAAGTTTCCCTATAACTTCTGCACCATGGAAGCTATGCAAGGAATGCCTCTATTACAGCTCAGGCTTCCAGCCTCCCCACACTTCATACCTGATCCTAGTGCCAAACAATGTGTCACAGCTCCATCAACATTATCCAAAACATGTTCTAGCAACAAAGATTCTAACCACTTAGCAGCCTTTGCTCCTGTGGATCTCAGTGGTGAGAGTTAAACCCAGTATGCAGCTTTCTCCAAAACGAATCTGTTTCTCCAATAACAAACCAACTGTTAACTTCAGGATTAGACCCATTTTCAACCCAAGAGCTAAACACAATGGTGTAAGAACAGAAATCACATAGCAGCAAGCACCTGTATATGGCTGGCATGAAAGTTGATAAAATGACAAAAACTCCACCTATCTTTTCAACCTTGAGGACGATACCAGAACAATAAAGAGACAGCAATAACTATTCTATGTACTGACTAACTGCCACCTTCTTTATACTACCCTATTTCTTCTTCATGCTGCTCAGGTGATCAGACCTCAAGAGGCAAAGGGGAACATGGGACTGTGGAAGTGTGGATAGAAGTGGCTTACAGAGCTAAACAAAGGTAGCTCATTCAAAGGAGCTACGTCACACAGGGAGCTGACCTCCCATGCAGTAGGTTCCCAGTTCCTCTGGTTCTAAGCCTCTCTCAGTTCATGCAGCTAGTGAGCCCAAAACAGCAACACTTGGACTTAATTAAGCAGCAAAGCAACACTAGATAAATATTGCCAATCTATACATAAAGTGCATTTAAAAACAATATATAGCCAGTTATATTTATTCAACATAAGCCAAACACAATCTGCCTTTGGAAAAGGATAAAACCCAAAACTTAGTAATTATACAAAAAAACATATAATCAGGACTACTAACACATTTCTCTTTCTTAAAGTACATATTACATAATGCTGTGTCAATGTCATCATTTATTGTTTATACATTAGTGATTAAGTGTATTAAGTTTCTCTGTGATTAATGATTGTCACCCACATTTTCAACCTTAATTATATATCAAAAGCAATACATTTTACATAGACTCTGCATAAATGATTAACACTACAATAGCACAAAGGGCCAACAATGTCTTCAAGAACTCACAGAAGAAACACAGGTACCTTTCCAATGTGAAAACATCAATCATGATAACTACTTGTGCAAGTGTAACAGCTGACTTGTAAACGAGTCATCCTTTTACATTATAATTTCAAAAACAATATCTGCTGTAGCGCACAGCTGGTCATCAGCTGCACAGTGTCCTGACACGTGGTCCCATCCCATTCTTAATGGTTTGCTCACACTGGAAACTCACCTCCATGATCCCAACATAGTAGGAAAATGGCGTGATCCTCAAGCCCTTCACCATGATATCTGAGAGATGGTAAGGGTACAGCATGAGATGATCACGACTATATTTCAGCAGTTCTTCATAGTATTTGCGTTCATCTTTCTTGACATGTTTAACTACAGGAAAGTAGGACATTTTCAGTTTTTCCAGGTTTCTTACAGTTATATATTAACTTCAGATGTACTAAGAAATACTTTATTAACCAATTTAATTTTTTTAAAGCATGTAAGTTAGAAAAGAACCAATAAAATATTCTGAGTTGGAAGGAATAATTACAGCACAAGAAATAGCTTCAAAATATATAAGCAAAAATGTATAATAAGATAGATAAGCAGAGAAACAAGTCTTACCAAATCAGAAAATAAGCATGGAACAGTAACATGCCCTCTCAAAGGTACAAAGCTCAGGCTGTAAGTCATCCAACCCCTTTCTATATAACTTTGCAAGATGGCTAAATGCATACTAGTTTTCAATAACACAAGTATATTTTCACAAAGTGCTGGTTTCTTGTTTTGCTTGGTTTTTTAAATGCAAAAGGCTCTTTGACTTCCATGGAAAATGTTTATACAGGAAAACTATCACTTAACTATTATGCTTAAGACTGAGAAATGAGAGAGAAAAAGACTAGCAGGGCAACAGAACAGAATAATCAAAGTAATCTAATAAAAAGTAAATTGTTTTAAATGGAATAAAAAATATCATGGAACCAACTGTGTTTAACATTTGTTCTGATTATCGCAGAAAGTATTTTTCATTCCAACTATATTATTTACAAAATGTATAGCGACAAGGCAAAAGAATTCATATACTTTTCCTTTTTCTGGCATATTTTCAGGCCAAAGAGGGCAGTGAATTAAAATTAATATTCTACAGGAAAAAGGAATCTATAAACAGTACTCTAAGAGATAATTTTCATCAGTATTGGAAAGAAAAATCTACTTGCTAATACAAATTGTTAAGTAAAATGGTATGGTTTTTTAAACTCTGTACATGGAATAACTTCCATACCCTGAACATGTATTAAAAAGACAGGTTTGATTTATGAAAATGTTAAGTCAGAAAAAGTCATTTCCACCCCAATGTAAAAATGTCTCTACTTACCTAAATTATTTCTATACCGTAACTGATTGCGGATACTGTACAGGACAACTTGCTTTTCATATTCTCTTTGTGAATTTCCAAGACTCTAAAAGAAATTTCAGATAGTTATTTGACAGCTTCCAAAATGAATGGTATGTCTTCCCCCACAAAATTTCAAAGCCATGATCCCCAAGTTTATCCTACCTCTAATTTCCAAAACTGAATAAAGAATAATTTTTGCTGTGGTATTAGCACAAAAATTCCATGTGTTTTCTTCCCAGCCTGCCTTTTTAAAATAACTTACTGAAATCACCCAATGCAAATAAAAGAGCAGTTAACAAAGTTTTACTTACAAAGACTTGCTTCCTGAATGCCCCCAAGGATGGATGAGTAATTTTTTACACCTACATTTACTCAAACTTAAGAATGGTAAATAAAGACAGACCCCTAACTCATAGTTATTTTAACTGAGGACTATGATTAGTAAAGATTGATATCGAGAGGACATACATTTCAAATGTATTTTAAGACTGCTTCTTTAAAAGGCCATTTCCTTATGACTTCAGTAGGAAACATGGAAACAATTTTAGGATTCTGACATAGAGCCATTCCTTGGTATTCATGGGCATTGGTTCCACAACTCCAAGGATACCCAAACCCATCGATGCTCAAGTCCTTCACATAAAAAGGCACAGTATTTGCATTAACACTACACATATCTTCTGGTATACTTTAAATCTTCTGTTGGTTACCTAACTACCTAATACAACATAAATGCTATGTAAACAGATGGTATATTGTACTGTCTAGGGACAATGGTAAGAAAAAAGTCTGTACATGTTCAGTGCAAACACAAATTTTTACACTTCCAATCAGCAGCTGAATCTACAGATGCATATCTATAAGTATAGAAGGCCATCTGTATTTTTTAACAAGCAAAATACTTTCTAGCTCTGTATTTAGTGTTTTAACTTCAAAGACTAAATGTTCATGAAACAAAGAATAAGTATGCTCAACCATCAAGATCATAGGCAGTGTGCATCCATAAACTTAACTTATGACTACTACCTACCTTCTATTTACTAAATATAGTCTTCTCAATACACTATAAAGTGAACTTAGATATGTTAGGAAATCAATGACAAAGATTCTTGTATTTTTATAGGTTTTTAAAAGCTGAAGTAAAAATCCATACACCTATCTTTCATTTAAGACACTCTTCAAGATGGATGAAATTCACATCTAAATAAACTGGGCCCTAACTGGACATACTGGTAGATAGTATTTTAAGAAAAACATGGAGCATGTAAGAAAACTGTCTTTCTTCTTGCATCTAGAATAGTTTTTCACAGGTTAAAAAGGACTCACACCACTACCAGAACGTGTTTATACTGTTTTGATGTTTTAACATTATAAGTGGTCAGCAGATTTCATTGTTAAAAAAAACCACTCCACCATCCTCCAGACCAGCACTGAAGCACCAAAGCCTGGTCAGTACTGAAGATGTTTAGGAGATTCAAAATGACACGCTTTCTGTCAAACTTTTATGCTTTTCTCTAGCACTACTGTCAAATAAAAGTCTCTTAGGGAACACAAAACTCATACACATATATGCAAACTCACACAAGCACATAATTTTGCTAAAACCTTTAGCAAGTTCAAAACATGAGCTTTTGTTACTCTGTTTCAAAATAAATCTTTGAAATTACTTTTAACAATCATTTTATTCCTTTCAAACTCTATTTCTAGTAAGTCCAGAATATATTATTTCAATAAAATATTTTATTTATTTCAATAAAGTATGTTACTTATTTATAAATGGATCAAGAATTATTTATAAAGCAAGCCACTCACACGAAATACAACAGTTCATTATTTGTAAGCCTCACTGGAGAATAAAATGAAACATATAAGTTTTTGTACTAGTTATTAAATGATGACTATTCCTAATCAATCAATATGTGTGGTATGGATAAATACCCAAAACCACAGCAGAAGTTCATTTTATTTTTCCCTAGCCAAGTGTGTAAAACAAAACCTCTTTGTCCAGATTCTTTGCCCTAACCACCACCCCCCATAACCAAATCTCCCACCATTCACATTGCTGCCAATCACACAGATGTAGTGGAGTTCAGGAGTCATTTTACGCTGAGATAATGCTGGCTTTGCAGAAACAGGGACAAGGCCTGACAAATGAAGTTGGGCTGCATATAAAGGGAATTATGACAGATGAAAGAGTAATAAAGGTATTAGGTACTAGGTACAAAGCATCTATTGTGCACAAAGTTATCCTAAAAGCACAGACTTTCCAAAGCCACTGCTCTTAGACACACTAATACCAATGTGTAAATCCCAAAGTGCTCCTCCTCCCAAAATCACTCTTTTGTTTTTAATTGACCCTTCTTGGATTACACAGAACCTCTTCATAAGATTTCCCTTAAAATAAATGGACTGTTCATTTCATTAAGAATTGTTTTAAACAATGAATACAAGATAGGTAAACTACAGAAAACCCTAAAAATAATGGCCCCACCCACAACTTTTAATGCATTTTTTAAAGTCTAACACAACCCGTATCACATTGAAAACATTTCATCTCATCTACATAAAAGTAATTTGCTTGAACTACATTTTTTTTTTAAATCTGAATCCTCTTCCTCTAGCTTTCAGAACTAGGAAATATGAGTCATTTCCAAATTAAGCCCATCAAAATTTACTGGAAATCATACCATCAGAACTTACAGTATCTACAGATGCCAAAAGACAAGTTCTTCTCCCCGTAAAGCCTATTTCCCATTTCTAAACTGACTGAGCTTTCACTGCCCAGGAAATATCTCAGGCTGATGCCCTCATTTATTTACTCCATAAATATTTACTAAAAACCAACTGTGCGCCTGGTGCTCAGGACACAAAAGCATAACAAGTAATGTAACCAGAAAATGCACCATGGTGGCTTAGTGTCATGATGAAATACAGTGCTGCGGCAGGATATCCAGGGGCAACTCTTACAGATTTAAAAGGTCAGGAAAATCTCACAGTAGATGGGAATTCCTGAATGAGACTCAAAAAGAAGCCACAAGTAATTAAAAAAGAGACAGGTAGTGATAGGACTAGATTTGCATTTTAGAGACCACATCACAGTGTAGTGTGAAGAGTGGATGGGAGGGTTCTATTCTGACTGTGGGCAAGAGACCAGACAGAAAGCTGACGTAGCAATCTAAGACAGAACCAGACCTAGGGAAACAGTGGTAAGGCTTAACTCTTTGGAAATAAAGATGCACAGGTGAGTTTTTCAACATCTACCAATGACCAAGCTTATTCTAAGCTAAAACAGCTCATACTTTAAGCAATCTTGCAAAACAAAATTTTTTTTATTTTAATTTGGTATTAGGACCTAATCTTACACTGTCCTGTGATTATTTTTAATAATAAGTTTTAGAAAGCCTTTTCCAGTACTAATTAAAATCAATTATTCATGTTAAGCACGACTTAATCACTTATCTTTCATTATGCTACATTAATTTTGGTGAAACAGAGTAAAAAGTGCTAAGAAAGGATTACTGGTCTTCCCATTGTCTTCAGATATGTCACAGAAATCCAAACAGAAGTGTCTACCTAAGCCCTCATTCAAACTTAACAAGAGGACTTATTCCTCCAAGTACAGGGCTTTGCTTTTCCAATTTCAGATAAATCTGACTGAGCAGCCACTGACACCCAAGAATTCTAAGTCCCTGAAATTTATCTTAGCACTTCCCTAAACTTTGGTATCTTTAAGTAAAAGCATTTTCTCTGTCATGTAATGATCCCCAGACCCTATACTGTTCCTTTACTACAGCAGGGGAGTGGGGAGGAACACAGGTAGCAAAGTAAACTGCAATGATCTTTACACCATCACCACCAACATTCCAAGCTTTCCAAAATTACCAATGTCCAGTTCCAATGAAAAACAGAAATTTACTCTTGAACAAGTAAAACAGAAGGAACTGAAGGTCAGAGAAAGTGACCTTACATGCAGCACGTTATTACTACCTTGAAAAGATTTACCACCATCTGCCTGCCATGTTATGTATTTATTCATTTATTAGTTTACTGTTCATCTTTCTTTGCCAAAATATAAGCTCCATGAAGGGAGGGTCTCTGTCTTGCCTCCTGCAAATCACCTGCATCTAGAACAGGGCACAGGTCCTTAATAAATGTCTGTTAAACACCTAACTAAAACCGCCCCTCAAAAATTTGAGCATTTACGCTCAAAAACCCTCGCGTCACTCCTGCTGACACATCTCTACTAAACCCATCTTGTCCAAAGGTTTAAGTCCAGACAAAGAAGGCAAACAAGCACCGCAAGCCCCTTCCAAAGCCAGGTGCTGACTGCTGCTTCAGCCCTATCTGCTCCCAACCCGACAAACTCACCATCTCCACTGCCAAATACAGCAATACACGGACAACTCCAAACTTCGAGATATTCAGTTGCTGGCTATTCTGGAGACTTGTTCTTTCACTCGGCTAAGCCTTTTCAAAACGATGTTCCCTATCCCTGAGAAAATCTTTATTTCTTCTAGCTTACTAACTCTCACTGTCCTCCAAGGCCCAACTTAAGTGCCTTCTCTACACATTCTCACCAAGTCTCCCTGTAGGAGGACAATTTCTTCCTCCTACATATACAACAAAGAAAGTACGTTTGAGTTGCTGTCACCCTGTATCTATCTCATTCACTTGTTTCTCGTCCTTCTCCCACCACCCTGGAGTTCTGGGGTCAAGGACTGTTCTAAATCTCGGCACCAGAGGCGCCTGGCCTCCTGGAGGCTGCGGGCGAGGGCTCCGGGCGACTCCCGCGGTCACCATTCCATCCCTCCCAGCGCCAGCCCGCCAGGCAGGCGGCCCCGGCCCGGAGCGTCCCCTCCGGACCCCGGGCGCGGGTTAGTGTCCTCGAGTTGCCGAAGGGCCAGCCTGGCCGCGAGGAGAGGCGCAGGTGACGCGAGGGCGGGGCCGAGCCGGCCTGGGCCCAGCCCCCGGTTCCGCCCGTACCTGCCTCACGTTGGCCGGCAACTTGCTCCAAGGGTAGTTGTGGCGGATGTGGAACTCCACGTCTATGTTCATGGTGCCGGAGCCCGGCCGGCCGCAGCCGCCGCGACCGCGGCCGAAACGACGCCTCCCGCCGGCCGCCCGGAGCCTGTCAGGGGACCCGCGGGAGGACCCGCGCCTCACACCACGGAAGGCTCGGACTGCCCCATAGCCAGGCCTCCCGACAGCTCAGCTCAGCCCCGGCCACTGCGTACCGCAGCGGCGGCAGCCACAGGCACCTGGCGCCTCAGCGGCTCTAAGTTTCTTCCTAGTTTCAGCCCACCGGAAATGGTTTTGTGTTTACGTCACTTCCGCCCGTGGCGCCCGGTCGGGGCGGGGCTCCGGTCGGCCGTCCCGCCCCCTCCACGCTGGTGGGCGGGGAAACGCGGTGGCGCTGAGACCCTGGGCGGGAGACTCTGTGCCCCGCGCTTGGACTGCGGGTTTCTTTCCTGCAGTCCGGGTAAACGAAGGTACCGCAGTCCCTTGGGTGTGTACTGCCATCGTTGGATGATCTAGCGTCCCAAGTATGTGGCCCAGGGTGGCCCAAAATAGACGCTTCCAGGCTCGAGGGCGGGTTGCCCGAGGCGGTGACCTGGGAAGGAGGAGCCGGGGCCCCGGAGTCCCGGGATGCCACCCCGCTGTAGGCGGGCCAGGGTGGCGCGAAGGCTGGCGAGCCTGCCGCCCTTCCAGGGGCTCTCTGCGTCTCTTGGAAGGAGAACGTTGAGCACCTAGGAGGACCCAGATTCTTCAAACGCAGAGGTTCGGGAGCCGCACCTTTGGTAGCTAGTGCCAGCGAGTTGCAGAGGCACAAGAGAATCTGGCGGCGACCCTGGCGAACTTTGACGTGCAACCTCTCGGTTTCTACTTTCAGGAATGCTGAGTTTCTGCGCCGCACACATGCCTCTACTTTTTTTTTTTTAAATGGTACATTTTAGGTGTACATAGTGATAACATTCATCATAGAGGATTTGTACCTGTACAAGATATATGTTGCTGCTTCTTTTTTTCCCATTCCCCTCCCCTCCACTTCCCTCCTTATTTACAAAAGCCTTATTTCCATTTTTTCCTTCTTGCCCTTATTTCTTTTGTCCCTCTGTTCCTTCCCCCTCCCCCTCACTTGTTCTCCTTCCCATTTGAACACTTTCTTCCCTTTCCCAATATAATAAATTTTAGTCTTTATTTACAGTTTCAGTTTCTCACACCAGAGAAGCAATGCAGTAGTTAAACATGTGTGTCTGATTTATTTCACTTAAGAGTATGGTCTGAAGATGCATCTATTTACCTAGAAATATCTCGAGCTTATCGTTCTTTATGGCTCCAAAGTAATACTCCATTGTATAAAAAAAAAGTCACATTTTCTGTAACCATTCATTGGTTGATGGGCATTTGGGTGGTTTCCAGGATTTAGCTATTACAAACTGTGCTGCTATACACATAGGTGTGCATGTATCACTGTAGTATGATGTTTGTAATTCTTCTGGGAAGATATCAAGAAGGGTAATATCTGGGTCAAATGGAATCGGTAGTTCTAGTTCCCTGAGGAATCTCCACACTGATTTCCATAGTGGTTGCACCAGTCTACATTCCCACCAACAGTGAAGAAGTGTTCCTTTTTCTCCACAGCCCCTCCAGCATTTGTTATTGGCTGATTTGTTGATAATAGCCATTCTTTCTGGAGTGAGGTGGAATCTCAGGGTTGTTTTAATTTGCATCTCTCAAATGGCCAGTGTTGTTGAATATTTTTCATGTTTATTTGGTGTTTCTACTTCTTTGAGAAGTGTCTATTTCAGCTGCCCATTTTTGGATTGGGTCTTTAAATTTGAGGGGTCTGATTTTTTTTGAGTTCTTTATATATTTGAGATACTAGCCCTTTGTCAGAGGAATAGCTGGCAAAAATTTTTCCCACTCTGGGTTGTCTCTTAGCTCTGTTGGTGGTTCCTTTTGCTGTACAAAAGCTTTTTAATAAGGTTAGATTCCAGTTGCTGATTCTTTGTGATATTTCCTAGGCAACTGGTGTTTGGTTCATAAAGATCTTTAATCTACTTTGATTTCAGCTTAGTGCATGGGGAAAGATACAGGTCTAGTTTTAATCTTCAGCATGTGGAGAACCAGTTTTTCCAGCACCATTTATTAAAGAAGCTATCTTTCTTCCAGTGAGCTTGTTTGACCCCTTTGTCAAGGATAAGGTGACCGAGTGTTTGGACTTATTTCTGTGTCATCTAATCTGTAACATTGGCCCTTGGGTCTGTTTTTTCTTTTTTTGCCAGTACCATGCTGTTTTTATTACAGTAGCTTTGTAATATAATCTCAAGTCAGGGATTGTGATGGCCCCCCTCCACATTTTAAAGGCAGAACTCCAGCACATCCTCGTTTTTTAGCTGTGCAGGAGGTCTTTAGGAACAAAGACCCTCCCTTGGCAATCCCATGGCCATTATTACTAGCAGAAACTAGAGACAAGTTCAGTATTTTTGTAAAGATTTTTGAGTTTCAAGCAATGGTTTTAAGTGTTTTATTATACACACTTGTACATACTCGTAACTGCCCCATATCCCCCACAGCTGGCAAGACTGATACATAGCAGAAACCCCATTGTATCTGATTATCTGAAACAAATGTGGTACATACTGTCCATGCCTTGGTGTTGCTCTCCTACTAACCCAACTGTAGCAGCTTTGAATTCCATCTTTACAGACTCTAGTCCGTATTGCTAAAGTTCACTCCAACTGTGAGACATTAACTCAGCAAATACTGATTGCCTGCCTATCAAGCCCTTGACTTGGAATAGATCTTTTTTGTAACTCTGTTACCATCCCAGTTTAACAGAAGAGTAAAGTGTGCCTTGGCAGGGCAACCTGAGGGGCTCACAAGGTTGCTCAGGTAGAAGTAACAGAGCCCACGGCATACTCTAGAGGCATCCTTTGAATTCTCCAAATCCAACTTTCACTGAGCCATTCTGCCTTTTGTTCAAATTTAAATAATGTTTATTTAACAAGAACATCATAAATCCCAAGATAATTTTTCATAATTTACATGTAGAAAAGCCCATATTCTTCCCAAGTTCAACTTTGATCTAATGCAAAGTAACAATGAAAAAAAACCTAATTTTTAAATCTGTAAGCCATTATTTTAGCTAGTTACAGCAATAAAGCAGGAGTGTGCCTATTAAACTCATTTTTTATCAACAAATATTAAATGTGGCCTGGACACATCAACAGTTACAAAAGATGAGCAGAGGCCCCTGGAGGTGAATTTAGGAGTGTTAGATCAGCAAGGCACAGATCTTTGGAAGCTTGACTGTGCTAAGTAGAAAAGATTCTAACTTGGTAAGT
The DNA here is from genome assembly GCA_004026905.1 of Hystrix cristata. Lineage (NCBI taxonomy): Eukaryota > Metazoa > Chordata > Mammalia > Rodentia > Hystricidae > Hystrix > Hystrix cristata. The sequence continues at coordinate 14,607 of PVJO010008298.1, read as the reverse complement.
AGCTGGGGAAAAAAGCAGAACTATGAAGGAGGAAATGGTAATGGGTTAAAGCTATGTGAACAGGAAGAGCACAATTCCTTTAGCGTAGGAACTGGTGACATGGTTGGTTTATGAAAATATAGGGTACTGAGCTGCCTCCTTTTTCTCCAAAGTGACCAGTTTTTGAGAGGATGGAAATGAAGCAGTCCAGATAGTTCTTAGGTTAACTCGCAAGGCCCAGTTCCCCCTTTCTGGAAAGCTCACAAACAAGACCACCTCCCAAATGCCAGGAAAACAAAAATACCTGCCGATCAGGCTCTGTGTACAGGGCCCATTACATCATGGCATTCGCTTAGCAAATAATAATGTCCTTCCTTGTCAGTTCTGGATCCAGGACTCTGCTATTTCTGCTTCACTAGCCCCTCATTTTTTAAATGCCAGAGAGGTCAGACCCTATAGAGTGTTAGAAGCCCCATCCCAGAAAATGCTATCCAAATAGACTTTGTAAACAAACAATGTGTTCAAAACAACAAGTTCAATAAGATGCTTACTAATCTGGCTTTACCAGATTAGATTGAGGACAATTACCCAACTGGTTTGGGAAATCTAGTGTTTAGTGACACTATGGGACCATCTATTTCCAAAATTTCATAGGAAATAATGAGCAGAAACAACTTGAAACAAAAGAGCTCTCTGATGTCCCCACTCACAGACACAGAACCTTATCTGCACAGTAGGAAGAATAGTGGCCCCCAAAGATGTCCACTCTAATCCCTAGCAAAGCTGTGAATGTCACCTTACCTGGCAAGAGGAACTTTGCAGATGTGATTAAATTAAGGGTCTTGTGATGGGGAGATTGTCTGGGATTATCTAAATGGGTTCAGTGCTCCACAGAGTCCTTATAGAGGAAGAGAGGACAAGCAGAGGTAGAGGACATGTGATGGCGGAAGCAGAGGTCAGAGTGATGCAGGAACACAAGCCAAGGAATGTGGGCAGCTTGAAGGAGCTGAGAAAAGAAATGGATTCTCCCCTAAAATCATTCGATGTCTGAACTGTCAGGTAATAAATTGGTGTTGTATGTCACTAAGTTTGTGGTAATTTGTTACAGCAAGCATAGGAAATAATATAACCCCTCAATAATAAAATACCACCCAAACAACTGATACATCAAATTTTATAATTAAAGCCATTTAATTCAAATGCAAAAGTCCTTAGGAGGAACAATCCCCTTTTAGCCTTAGATTTTTCAGTATACATGAGTTACCACATCCTTTTCTAAAAACAATTCTGAAAGAGAAAGAGCTTAGGGATTAAATGAGGTCAGGAAAGGGTTTCTAGAAGAAAGAAGGAGGAGGAAGTCATTGCAAACATTTTTTATGTTGCATAACAGGCTCCATGTCACTTAGGGTGGCCTCCTCCGGTTACCCCATCCAGCCTACCCACTCTCCCCTTCTTCTCTGACACATTACTTTGGTTTATGTTCTATATGCAAGAAATCTCTATCTGACATTCACCCATTTGGTTTCTCATTGTTATCTTTCTTTCCATGGAAGAAAGGACTTTGTTCATTCATCGGTTTACCTCCAGTACCTAACATTATGTATTGCATATAATTTTTCATTGAAAACATTGAATGAATGGACTACTTATGTGATATCTGAGCTCTCAAATGTCACCATTTCAGTTAAGCCTTCCTCGGTCTCCTTCTTCAAAAGCATAGTACATCTTAAACCTTCTGTGTCCCTCTCCTCTGCACTGTCTTTCTCCCCGAGGTGGAGATGGCCTGTGTGGACGGACAGTCCTGCGGCACTGTCCTCCCTCCAGTTGTTGAGCCGAGGGGAGGCTGACTTGCTAAGACAGGACATGTGCTTACCCACGGCCAGAGTCTCCGCTCCTCCCCACTGCTTCCTGCTGTGGACATGGCCCATTGTAAAAGTCATCACACTTGTACTTTGTCTATTTTGGAGTGGAGAAATGTTTCAGCACCCCTGTCTGTGTCAGAGGAGAACAACCTGTAACCGCAACAGAAAAGGTCAGGCACTCATCCTTTCCTGCCTCAGACACTTCAGAAATACACATTTGCAACTTCTGGGACGTGTTCGACTTTAAAGCCCTGTGGGTCTTTGCGTATAGAAAATCCATCTCTGCGACGCTTACCCCTGCTTCTCTACCCAGAAAACTTTGCGTGCTGTGACTGTGGGTGGATTTCTGAAAAATCTAAATGTGAGTGTGGAGCAGTGGGAAGGGGCAAGATAACATGGGACTGTTTCTCTTTTTGTTGAGTTTCTGGGATTTTCTCCTAAGTGATGGCAAACAACCGGAGAAATACAAGCCTGTTTTAGAGAAAGATAATTATTATCTATATAAAATATAGAGAAAGGTATACATCTGCCATCTGGACTTTATAAGTTCTGTGTTTATAACTGTGTCCTGACGTGGAACTGAACGTGGCAGTATCAAGCCAATTCAGAGGCGGGACAACTTGTAATAGTTAAAGTGACCACTAGGGGCTGATCTCACACAACATTTCTACACTTAATGCCTGAAAATTCTCTTCCTGGTTTCTATTTTAAAACTATTCTTTCAGGTCTTACAGTCTTGGAAATAATTTAATTTGTCCCTCGGAGCTTGAAGAATCTAATATTTAAATTCCTTCTTCGACATTGTTGCTGGGCAGTGGTCACTAAGTTTGTACAACCTCCCAGCCCCCTTTGTGACTCTCGGTACTTTAAATTGGCAGTGTAGTTTGGCTAGCTACAAAGCTAAATTTGTCCTTTACTGAAAATATTTCCACAGAATCCGTGGTGGGAAGTAACATCACCCTGTGAGTGAATAAGGAAATATTCCGTGTTGGTACTCAACTTTATTTTTTAAAAGGCAATGGTCAGATTAGTTGGAAAACAAGGAAATACAGGTAAAACAAACGAAGTGATGGAAGCCAATGGAAGTAAAGAAGACTCTGGAGAAGTCCTTTAATTTTTTCTTATTCATTCATCAACTTAGTTAATTGAAGTATGTGATAAATCTTGTTATGATAAAACACAGAATAAAAATGCTTAATGTCAGATTTATTTTGTAATAAGGGGGAGGTATTTCTAGCAGCATTAGAATCACTTGTGAAGTTTTAAAAATTACCAATGTCCAGGCCCCATATCAGGTGAGTTATAGAAGATCTGCTGGGATTGGTATTGCATTTATAAATCATCTCCAGATAATTCTAGTAAGAGTTGACAATCTCTTATCAAGTATCTTTGTCCTCAGGTACTTACTCAGCATTTGTTGAAATGAATTTATAACATGGAAAGATTGAAGAAAATTAACTTCTAACGTCTAACTCTCTAAGTCAGTAATTCTAGGACCAAATATATAATCCTTCTTTTGCAAAAGCATAATAATCTCCCCAGTCTAGGCCTTTTGATGCAAAAAATTAGCAGCATCTATTCAACATTCATGTACATCAAGAAAATAACTTAATAATTTCTCCACTCCTTGATAGCAGTGAGGCAGAGGATGACACAATACTGGGCCAAAGTGGACATTCTATCGGTTTGTGTTCAAAGGAGTTGATCCACATCAGATCTTCTTAACTTACTTAGGTATACTGTCACAGTGGCTGAGAACTTGGCTGAAATACAATTTTTTTGTTTCCTTCTACATTGTGCCATTCAAACTTTAGACCTTTAGTAACATGTAATTTCTCAACTGCCTAACAGGAAATGTGAGTTCTACTAGTGTAAACTGCAATCAGGGATCAAGTTCAAGTATAGTAGGAGAGTTTTGTGAGCTCTGTAAATGAGATATGAATGAGAGAATACTTTCTTGGCTACAACTGCAACTGATTCTGGGAAAACTTCAGTTGGTTATTTCTTGGTTCATGTCTGGCAATATTTGTTCTTTACGAAAATGTGGAATCCTCTATTAAATTTAGTTAATGAAAAAAATAAATTTAGTTAATGACCACATCTTTTAAAAATGCATATACCTTAATACATAGTAATTTTTTTCGTGTTCTCTTTGTCTCTCCCTCTTTCTTTCTTTCCTTCTCTGTATAGAAACTCTACTGAATCATGTACATAATACAGTGGGCCCAGAGAAGCAAGCATCAAATACAAATTAGTCGAGAATCTAGGGACATCTATTCGCTCTTGAGAAGATAAGGATTACTGAAAAGAAAGGCTCAGCTTTTACACACAATAGAGGGTTTTTGAGCAAGGCAGTAGTCTTGAAAGCCAGGCTTTATTAAGAAGGGGCTTCTCCATTCTTTTAGCTTCCTCTGGCAAATCTTGAGGAAAAACACGGTGTGGGGGTGGCAAACAAAAACTTCAAGAGGGAACATTTCCCTGCAGGAACCTCGGTCCTGATGAGATGATTGTATTTAAACAGGAAAAGGCTAAATTCAGTCTTTTTTTTTTTAATCAGTAGTGGTGATCAAATTCAGGGGTTCTGTACCGCTGAGCTATGCTGCCAGCTGTTTTTATTTTTTATTTTGAAACAGTCTCATTAAACTGACCATCTGGCCTTGAACTTGTGATCCTCCTGCCTCGGCCTCCAGAGTAGCTGGGATTACAGATGCGCCACAATGTTCAGCTAAATTCAGTCTTTCAATTGACAGATTTAATTCCTTCTCCCTCCCCCACCCTGCCCTGCACACACTTTTCCTACCACCCAGTGGGGTGAGAGTGTCAGAATGATAATATCCTCCCTGAGAAAAAAAGCAACTGCATTTTCTTTGTATATGTGAAAAGTCATGATGAAATACCTATTTTTTCCACACAGGAGACAGAAGGAAGACCGACCTGAAGTGCCAATCCTTCACTGTCTGCTCCCTGAGATAGTATCAGTGTCCACAGGGCAGGACCTCCAGAGCACACAGCAGAGCCTGCCACAAGGGGGCACATGCCAGGTTTTCCTGGCCCATTCAGGAAAAGGAAAAAACTAAGAGCATCCAAAACACAACTTCCTAAAGAGCCTGTATTCGATGGGAACCAGAACTCCTTAAGGCAGATAATTCTGACTCCATTAGTGAAATTAATATAAAAGATTGCAGTTAATTCCCAAATGTGAAAGAAACACACTTCTTATATTTGGGGCTAAAGGAAGTACAGGGGAAAATCTCTCACTCTGTAAATGGGAGAAGAGGATAAAATAAAACAACCCTGACCCTTAGGCCCCAACAACAGAAATAGTAACTGACTTTTTTTTCCTTCTGTCAAATATGGACTTCTGATTCTAGAAATCTGAAATTAATGAAAAAATACATTCTTTCAGCAAATATAGACTAAGTGGCTTATATGTGCACGGCACTACACTAAGTGTTTAGGGACAGAGTTGGATAAGGTGTGATTCTGGCCTTAAGATTTGAGGATCTGGTACATAATTCAAGGGAATATGAAGCAGAACTTAGAGATGAGTACAAGATGGTAGTGGGAGGAAATGGACCTTCTCTTTAAAGATTCTGGAAACAATCATGGAAGATGCAGCTTTCTGCTGAGCTTTTCATGCGAGGATGGAGATGAAGCCATCTGAGGAGAGGGTATTTTGTCTTTCTATTCTAATGAACATATTTAAATATAGAGAACGGACTAGTTTACAGTCTGTTCTTACACAGAACCAGTAAGAAATTCTTGGTGTGATCAAACACTGAGGTGAGAAAGAAATGTGGACTCATTTAAATATGTAAAGGTAGTAAGGACACTTGTAGCTACTTGCCAAGCTATAAATGGCAAATATTCCTATTACCAGTCTGGCTATGGACTTCTAGAAAAATAAACGCTAGTTTTCAGTTTATAAGTAAGCCACATGTTGTAAAAACTAAAGTTAAAGATTTACCACATATTGTATTGAAAACTATTAGCTGGTACAGGCTGGTACTGTCTGTTTATTGCAGATATGAGAAGCAAGACACACCTGCCATTAACAAATAATGACACGATACCGTGAGAGAATACCAGGAAACATACCGCAGCTGATTAGTCACATCATTTCATTAGGCTGACAATTATTAATGGGCTCCTCACCACGATGCTTCCCAATTCCCTATGTCAGTAGAGGGGGGTTATGTCCCCGGGGGACACTGGGCAAGGCCTAGAGACATTTTTGGTTGTTACAACCAGAGAAGGTGGGTAGAGTCCAGGGACGCCCTCCTACGGTGCACAAGACAGGTCCCCACACAGCAAATCATCCATCTGGCCCCAAATGTCCATAGCGCTGAGTAAAACCCCTGCCATAGACTACGAAGAATGGCTACTTGGCATGAAGACAAAAACTCTAAAAGCATTCACTTTATTCTGTGACTCTTAATCCCAAATCAGTCCTGAAGCCATCCAGGGCAATTATTGTACAGGAATCCACCATGTTCACCCTTCTCATGTGAATGTTAGGTGGTGGGTGGTGGCCTGAATTTAAACTTCATTTAACTACGTATGAAGTAGCCTCTGACTGTTTAACCATCTTGTGCCTCAGGTTCTTTGCCTGTAAAATGAGGATAATAATGATAACTATCTCCTAAGATTGATGGGATGTTAAATAAACTCATCTAAAATGCTTACAACAGAGTCTTATCTACAGCACCAGAGTGTAAGCTTTGCTATTTATTACCATCATTGCTTGTTACAAAAGTTTAAAGATTTGTATTTATCTCGACCAGTTTCCAAAACCTCAGTCATCTGAAGAATACTATGATTTCTGAGTATCATTAAAATTATTATTGCTTACTCAGGATTCTTCTCTTAATCGTTGCATTCTGTATACAGATCTTTTTGTATAGGAGCAATAGATCTGAAGCTTCTAAACAAAAGAAAAGCTTTACAAATTCTTGTTTGTATTTTGCCAATACACATGAAGTAATGCAATGACAGTGAAGTTTCACATGTTCCATTGGTGCACATGCCGCAATTTACTGAGAACTGCTGGTGTATAGAGTCAGAGAACCCAGACACTCAGTCCCTTCTGATGGGCTCTGCCATTCACTGAGCCGAGACCACCTCTCGTCAAGAAGGTGTCATTGCCAAACATTCTCATCCCATTGCTTTAAATTCACCTTCACTAATCAGACACGCCCCTTCCTGAGTCTGCATCCGGACCTGGGGACAAAAAGAAGCAAGGACTGCGTGAGCTGCTGTGGCTGGGTGGCATTCAGCCCTGGGCGGCCCAGGTGGCATTGTTTTCTCACTGATTTCATTTTTTTTTTTTTTGTGGTGCCGGGGATCGAACTCAGGCCCTTGTGCTTGCAAGGCAAGCGCTCTAATCACTGAGCTAAATCCCCAGCCCCTCACTGATTTCATTTTGCTGTGTGATTTTTGGTGTTCTTGACTCTGCAGTTCTAGACCTGGTGCTGTAGCCTTCTCAGAACTTCTGTGAGCTGTCCAGTATTACTTAACAGGTCCCTTTAAAGCCTCATTAATCCAACCAGGCCAGATACTGTTGGGTGCAGATAAAACCCTGAGCAATATCTTTTCACTGTAAGATGAGGAAGTTGAAACCCACTGGAGTCGTGTTCTGCGCAACATAGCCATGGCAAAGTCAGTATCAGCTAACAATTTTTTATTATGTTGTTTTATCAAGAGGCAGTCACAGCATACTGCATTTCTAGGTATTAGATGCTAAGTTAAACTTTGCTAAGTTAAACTTTGATTCTGAACAAAGAAGTTGGTGTCTCCAAAATATTTGTAGATTCCTTTACATGGACCAAGTAAACCGACTATGGTAACTATCAACACTTTCATGTTTGTAATGAGCACCTTTGGGATGGGCAGAATCATTTCTTATAGTTCTTCAAGATAACACTATACTGAGTAAGTTCTCAGAATCGCAAACTCAAATGCTAGATGGATAAGGTCAGTAAATGAGTAACAGACGCCAGGTCAGGGAGTGGTGGGGGCTGCACATGAGCAAGTACTGTGCCACCTGCAAAGCAGGCAGCCGCTGCTCAGCCCAGTCATATGTTTTCAGGTGGAAGTAAAAGCTAGGTCTAATTTTTCAAAAGAAACAAGACTTCTTCTGATTTTTATATAAAATTGATGGGCAACCAACTAAAAGAAACAAATTTTAAAAATCCACTGTGCAGGCTAACAACACTGATGGGCAAATGTGTGGGCCAGGCTCACTGCTCAGGCCATGCATACAAACTCCAGGATCTTCTTACACCCTCTCACTTCACACCTGCTTCTCACTGGAAGGTCGGAGAGAGAGAGACAGAGACAGAGAGAGACACAGACAGAGAGACAGAGAGAAGAAAGCAGCCCCACAGTAATATGCGTAAGACTGCCTTGCTCCCTCCTCTTGTCCTAGATGCCTCGTTATTCTTTGAGAACAACACAATACTTTATATTCCCATATTTCTGTTTATATTGTTTCATCTTCTTTTCAACCCTACTTTTTCTTCTAAACCTGTTTTAGGGTTCCCTCCTTCTGGACATCTTTCCCTATTTCATCTCCCTTCCCCACACCTCAACACCTCCCCTTAGGTTAGATACCCCACGGTGCCCAAGAATGACATTCCAAACTTCTAAGAGAACAGTCTCTTATCCCTGAGTCTCTGTGGGAAGAAAATGGATAAACAAAGGCTAACACATTATCAGGAGTACAATCCTAGGGCAGCAAGAATGGGCGCAATAAGAGATAGGATGCGACAGAAGGCAAATTCAAGCTATTGTGTTCTTGAGAAGGCCATGATTTCTCTAGAAAGGTCAGTGACCTGGTTCTGCATGGAACTGCTCAGGGGGAAGTATAAGACCATTTTACCTCAAAACAGTCACATGTGGAAAGGAGGAGTGAGGCATCTATCTGTTGGCTTCTTCCTGTCTTCCACTTTTCTAATGCTCAAAATTTGAGCCACAGGATAGGAACCTCTTTAGCAGAAGGAGTGTCCTGGTGCACACAGGCCTAGCGGCAGGGCTGCCTCCAACACGGCACCTGGCTCATTGTACTTGGCCCCACAATTATTCAATCAGCGATACCAACATCATTATCACTTACATCTCTGTAGTATTTTAGCTCTAACAGCTTTAGCTCTTCAGTAGAGTTGCCCAGCACAGTGTGAAGAGGGAAAAGGTGAATTTGCTACATCTGTGTCAACAGACATTGATTTATTGGATACCTATAGGTTGTCAAGCGGCACAAAATGCACAGACGGGTTATGATAACTTTGAGATACCAGACCCATCTTTCGAATCAGAGCCACACCTAGGACGGACCTTACCCATCCAAAGTGCACTGACTTCCAACCTTCTTCTCCATTCCAGCTCCCTTCCGGCTGCTCGGGCTCCTTGACCATCTTTGGGTATCAGAGGACAGCTTTGCCCTGGGAGGTTGCTCTAGACAACATTTCACGGGATTCAGAAATTGAGCAGTGCACATAATACCTATGTTAGGCATCTAGTGTTTTGATATTGTTGATGTTGAGAAATGTTTCCATGTAGTTGAATTTTCTACAGGAAGGTTTTATACATGTTCTCAACAAGATAAAAATATTCCTTTTAATGGTCTTTGTTGTACAATTTGTTTTAAACAAACCTTGCTCAATATGGGTCCCTCCGGCCCCAGAATTCCCCCTGGTTGACAGTAAGTCAAGAATAAATTAGTATCTTTATGTAGAAAAGGGATCTCAGAGGTTCATCATGTTGTTGCAAATGGCAGGTGTCCTTGCCTCTTAAGGCTGAGTTGTGCTCCAGCATGCATATGTATACATACTTATACATTTACTTATAAACTTAGATATATATAAACATCCTCACTCACTCATTGATGGACATTTGGGTTGTTCTCCTATCTCGGCTGTTGTGACTAATGCTGCAATGAACATGGGAGTTCAGATATTGCTAAGTGAAATAAGCCAGACACAGAAAGAACAATACTGCATGATCTCACTTATATATATGAATCATTCTAAAAAGATGTTACCAGAATGACAAGAATGGGGAGATGTAGCTCAAATTATAGCTGCAATTATGTAGAATGAGTAAGTCCAGAGATCTAAGATACAGTATGAAGATCATAGTGAATAATATTGTATTGCATACTGGAAATTTGGTAGGAGTAGATTTTTAAGGGCTCTTCCCCCCCCAAAGGTAATTATGAATATAATCATCTCTATCTTTGTATATCAAAATATAACGTATATATTTAAGAATATATGAATTCAAAAAATTATTTTAAAAAGAAAGAAAAGTAGTCCCCATCCATGTGGGGCTTTTTTATGTCTACTAGGGGAAAAATATATTTTTGGTTTCTTCTTAGTGTTCATTTTGTGCCTCTCTTGGCCTGTAACTATTTCTTGTCTGAGTGTTTGTTGCTTTTCTTGGCACCTGCTGAACATCTGTGGGCCATGCAGCTGCCGGACTGGACATCTCCACTCACCCCTCATTTAAGAGGCTGTTTTCTAGCCACTTAATGTACACCCCCAAAGTAAGATGCACAGTCTGGAACTTATTCATTTCTGGGGGCTGACAAGCATAATAACGAGACAAAGAGGGGAGCTGGAAATAAATTCTGGAAACTAAAATAAGTCGCTGCATATAAATAAATAAATTCAATTCCTAGTACTATTCAATTCCATTTGTTACTTTAAGAATTCCGTCTCTGAAAGTAGTCTCAACCTATCAAGCAAGTTATAAAGCCTTGGTTATCTGTTAAAAAGTGCCTTGTAACCTTCACCACTTCAAACCCTGGCAAGTACATTTTCCATGGGCACATTAGTCAGCAGGTAACATATTAGCTTCCTGTTCTATTATTCATTTATCTGCTATCATTCTGCATGACCTTTGTTACAATTTTCTACAGGTTTTCTTTAAAGATGACTTGGGAATGCACATGAAATCTGAAGCAGCCTGAAAAATAATTTTTATGAAGTTGTCTCTCTTGGTCTTTACCTTCTGCCATGCGTAGCTCACCAAAGCTTGGTCAGCTTGGGCTTCCAAGCAGAGGCCACACATGCTGCGGCCCTGGGAAGGGCAAATGATCTCAAATAAGGAATCTTCGATGTGTGCCGTCTTCATAAAATTCAGAGCACAGAGTCAGCCAGTAACAGAGAGCCAAAATGTGGGAAAGTTCAAAAGACAAGAAACTCTTTATCTGAGGCATCTTAGCCACAGTGTCCCCTCATAAATTAAAATTGAGTTTCTAACATAAAACAGGCTTTAAAATGCCATTAAAATAATGGGAGGCTAAAAATGGGGATCTTGCCTTTTTCTATGGACACCACTTTGCCTGGACTCATGACTTGAAAAGTTAGCAATAAAAATATTACTTTGCACATTACTGCTGGCAAATTTTTGGAGCCAAAAACAAAGTGTTTTTTATTGATGCAAATACATTTTAACAAGAAAAGGCTGGATAGAGGGTCATCATCGGGATCATAGAATCGGTGTAGTCTGGAGATGAAAGGAGATCAGCAAGCCATCTGGTCTACCCCTTGGTTTTAGAGGTGGAATCATGGCAGTTGTAGAGGAAGGGGCCAGCTCAGAGGCAGGCAGCTAATTACAGAGAGGCAGGATCCTGTGATGAGTGCCCAGAGGACTCATCTGGAGAATCTGGAGTGTCCTAGAGGACTCCAGGGACCTCAGAAACAGCCACCAACTCCCCCTCACTCCCATCAGGCTCATGCTGAGTCTCCTCAAACCACTGCACAAATCAAATTCAACCTATTCACTTAAAAATTAAATTGATTAAACAAGAATTTATTTGTACTGACTCTTTTTATGTTTATCAGTATATGTTTGCAGTATATAATGATTTCTTTTCTCTCTGGGAGTTGGTACATGGACATAGCACATATTAATTGCTTTTTCTTCCTCTTGCCCTTCTCTTCTTCCCCCTCCCTCAGTCTCTAAATCCTCTTCCCATTTGCAAAGAATCTATCTCCTTATTTCCCATCATCTACTTTTTAATTTTGATCTTTAAATTTTTTCTTTGGTTTCCCCATACAGAGGAAATCGTGCAATATTTAAACTTACATGTCTGATTTATTCTACTTAATATTATGGCCTCAAGGTACATTCATTTTCCTATGAATACTTCATTTTATCCTTCTTTATGGCAGAGTAGTACTCCATTGTGTATAAATACCACATTTTCTTTATCCATTCATCTGTTGATGCACATGTAGGCTGCTTCCAAGATTTAGCTGTTATGAGTTGTGCTGATATAAACGTGGGCTATACTGACTACTTTTAAAATAAATTTATCTGAGAACCAAGATGTATCATGTATAGGTACAGAATAAATGTAATGAATGTGACCATTGTATGTAGAATGTACCAATACATGTTCTTGGTTTAAAATAAATAAATAGAAAAGAAAAAAAATAAATTTATCTGAGAAAAGATTGCTTCTGTCCACATGACATCTTTGTTCCTGAAAACCTGTAAATTTAAAAACATTTATTTTAAATATTTTGGAAAATGTTCTCTCTTCACGTTATGCCTAAGAGTCTTCAACACAGTTAACTGCTTTACCCTCAGAAGTGCTAGTATCTTGACCCTCTAGATGCCACATTCTTCTAATCGTCCTCTGCTCACACTTGCTTCCTTCACCATCTCCTCCACTTCCTCTGTCCCGCAGTAAGTATTGGCAAATCAGCGTAGAGGACGCCCTCTACCTCTCCGTCAGGGGTAGAGGGTACCAGATGGGCTGGAGTCCCTCCTGTTTGTCGCCAGCTCTCCAAGTTCCCGGAGCAACTGCCTGAGCTCCAAGAGTAATCACAGTCCATTCCAGCACCCGCAGCCACCCTGCCTGCACTGCTAAGTCAAGGCCCAGCCGGCAGCACCAAACATTAGCTGTCTCCATGGCAGCCAATTGCCATGTAACTGCAGCCACTGTCTCACTTCACCGATCCCTTCCCTTCCCCTTCTCCCTTCCTTTCCTTCTTTTCCCTTCATCTCTTTTTCCATCCCTCCTCTTCCTTCTCCTCCTTTCCTCTCCTCTTCTCTCTCCTAATTCTTTCCAGCAGTAGTCTCAGCCTGGCTTTGGCTCACATATATGCCGGAGACTCCCACAAGTACCTCTAGCCAGGCATCCATCCTCCGCGTCTCCTCACCCAAGTCCCTGACGCAAGCCTGGGAGGGACACCCTTGACTGTCCTTGGATTCTCTCTAATAATTTCCCTGATTCCTCCTTCCCAGGCAAAGCATCTAGAACCTCATCTAGATTAACTTCTCCATTGCATTGTCAAGTCTCTTCAAGTCCCCTTGTCCCCTTAACACACCACCCTCCTGCCCACCTCCCAATCACGCTAGTCACATCCTCACCACTCCCAGTGTTGTTCCCATGATGCCCTTCCCTGCACCCTTTCACCTTCCTGCCTCTCCACCAATCCTGGAGCAGAGCCTGCACCCCATGAAGTCTTCTTTGTTCCTCACGGCAACTGTTTGTCCTTGCCCAACTTCTTGTCGATAGTAGCCATTTGATACTTCAAATATATCCTGGGTTCAGATTGCACATGTTAATATCTTATACCTCGCCAGGGAATTTGGAGTTATTGGAGGGCAACACTCTATTGTTTACCTTCTTTTCTTCTGCCCACAGTGCCTAGCATGGTGCTAAGACACCCTATACTTGCCAATAGATATTGATGTGCTAATGAGTGAAATTCTGCCATGCAGACCCCAAGCAGTGGTTCATCGAGGCACTGGTGGTGCAGGTCGCCCACAAGCCAGCCAGGAAGTGAAGCTCACCGTGACAAAGTCCACAGTGTGCAGGAAACCAGAAGCGGAGGCTGAGTGGGTGCGGGACATCTGCCCAATGTCCCATGGCCACAGCCAACCACAGGCTGGGCCACCCGGGAGGATGTGCTGGATGTGAAAGCTCTGTGGGGAAAGACTCTTCCCTCCTCTTCTTTTTCTGGCTCAACGTCAACTTCAGCCACTAGCTTCTGTTTCTGCCTTCTCCTCCCATCCTTGTGGTCTCTCTCTTCACTTTCCGTTTTGTTTTTGAAGCCTAAACCTGGTCCTTGCAATTTACTCCTAGCCGTGGTGACTATTTCAGAGATGAGCGTGAGTCCCAATTTGGGATGCAGAATAAGAACAAGAAATATTTTTAAAACCGTAGGAAAGGAAAGTTCACATTTTCTCTTCACTAATTTTGGAATCGTGAGGATGAAATATGGCTCTTCAGGCAGACATCTGCCCCTGAAACAAGGGCTCTCTCTGAGAGGGGAATGGAGACATCCTGGGATGTATTCCGAGGAGCTGGATCGAGCTGTGCCTTCACTTCAGTGATTGTGAGCTAGGTTTCTAGTGGCTTGCATCAGAGAGTCCCTGACAGACTTCCCTAAACGCAAACTGCTCGTAGTATTTTAGGCCTAGAAGTAAGTAGAAATGAAGCCCAACTCTTATATTTACATAATAGGAAGCTGAGAAGTGGAGAGGGCCAATGACTCTGCTATAATTGCACCCCTGAGTTGTAGCAGAAACCAGCCTAAAGCCCCAGGCTCTGCTCCCTCTGTGGTTTTTTATGCCATAAAGTGGCATTGTTAAAGTGTGTTTCCCGATATGGATTGCTTGACTTCCCTGCTACAGCATAAGCACTTGACAGGACAGAGGACGGGAAGAGCAGTGTCCCTGGCCACACATCCCACCGCTCAGCAGCGTGTCCCACGTAGCACATACACACTCCACGCTCGTTCACACGCCC